>WOVY01013557.1:0-29294 GCA_013436015.1 Rhipicephalus annulatus
AGACAAAGTAGCAGCGATCGAAAATTTTTCCAAGCCACTGAAACAAGCAAGGTGTACAGAGCTTTCTCGGAATCTGTAACTACTATCGGCGATTCATCAAGGATTTCTCTCGTATTTCCCGACCTCTGACCAACCTAACCAAAAGGATGTTCCTTTCGTCTGGGATGCGGCATGCGAAGTGGCCATGCAATCCCTCAAAGAGAAGCTGATCGCAGCCACAATTCTGCGTCAGTTTGAGCCAGAAAAGTCGATAGAGGTGCACACTGATGCCTGTGGTAACGGCATTTGGCGCCGTGCTTGTACAAAAAATTGGAACTCAAGAGAGAGTCGTCACTTATGCCAGTCGCCACCTTAACAAGGCTGAGATGAACTACAGTACAACTGAGAAAGATTGCCTCGCCGTTGTGTACGCCTGCGGACAGTTTCGGCCATACGTCTTTGGTGCTAAGTTCACGGTCGTGACTGACCAAGCCAGCCTGGCTTGGCTAATGAAAGTAAGGAATCCGAACGGTTGTCTTATGCGATGGTCTCTGTTGCTTCAGGAATTCGACATAACGTTGCGACACCGCCCTGGCCTCAAGAATGAAAACGCCGACACGCTTTCCCACCTTCCTTATGATCACACGCCTGTAATCGAAAAAAAAAACCCTTACTGTTGCTGGTTCTGGATCAGGTGGATGTTGGAAAAAAGCAGAGGGCAGACCAATGGATGAAAAAATTATGCAGCACCTCGAGCACCCGGATGCTCCCGTTGTCAGGAAAACTAAAAGAACGGCACGGAGCTTTCGGTTGACCGACGGTGTACTGTATCGAAGGGCGAAAGGGTTTCGAGGATCGTGCGGCGCTCGTTGTCCCCAAGTGCTTGAGATCTGAGATTTTAAGGTACTGCCATGATGACACCACGGCAGGCCACTTAGGTGTCAAGCGCACATGGGAGAAAGTTCGTTGCCGATATTTCTGGCCGAAGATGTTCTCATACGTAAGCAAGTACGTTCTCTCTTGCCCCGACTGCCAGACACGAAAGCAACCACCGGGGAGGCCGGTCGGTTTCCTTTAACCGATCCCACCTGCAGGTCGACCTTTTCAGCAGGTGGGCATGGACTTTGTAGGGCCTTTCACTAAATCCAAAGCAGGGAACCGCTACATCGTCGTGATTACCGACTATCATACGAAATGGGTCGAGGCTGTCGCGTGTCCAGCGGCCACTGCCGCAGAAGCAGCAAGAGCTTTCGTCGAACAAATCGTCCTACGTCATGTTGCCCCGGAGAAAGTAATAAGCGATCATTGGCAGCACTTTGTCGCCAACTTGACCGAAGATATATTCCGGCTCGTGGGTAGCGAGCATGCCACCACAACAGCATACCACCCACAGGCCAACAGCTTGTGCGACCGCTTACCCCGCATGTTGGCTGACATGCTCAGCATGTACGTTTCCTCACACCACCGCGACTGGGATGAATTTCTACCGTACGTTCTTTTTGCATACAATTCTTCCACCCACGAGACGACTGGATTCACTCCCTTCTTTCTTCTTCACGGACATGAACCGACACTACCGGTGCATGTAGGGTCGGGCGCGGAACGCGGATTCGACTACACCCTGGATGCAATTGAAGTGGCCCGCTGGCTGCGGCAGGCTCGAAAAATAGTAAAGGAACGGGAGAAGCGTCAGCAGCAGAAGAACAAGCGCAGCTATGATGCTAGGCGACGAAGTGTTGTTTATCATCAGGGTGACTTGGTGTACTTGTGGACTCCCTCCCGGGCGAAAGGGAAGACGACGAAGCTTCTTCACAAATATCACGGACCTTTCCGTCTTGTGCGCCGGGTAGCCGTGAACAACTGGGAGGTGGTAGACCAAACTGGGAAAAAAACGTGACGTTGGGAATGTGGCGCGTTTAAAGCCCTGCCACGTTCGATTGGGCTCCGATGCCGACGACGCGGACGATGAGCCTGATGATAGTCATGAGGTGCGCGATCTCGGTGGTGATGTGCGCGAGGGCAGTGCCAGGAGAGATGAGCACGGATTGCATCGAAGTGTTGTGCGCGGGAACAGTGCAACGAGTGATGAACAGGGATTCTATCAAAGTGATGTGCGCGAGTGCGGCTCCAATGGTAATGTGCGCGAGTGCAGTTCGCGAGTGGGTCAAGAACTCCGTTTGCAACATTGTGTGCGCGGGACACAGACCAGTGTTCCAGTACAGCAGTGCGAAAGCTACGACACGGACACTGAACTTTACTCTGACTGGAAGACATTTTCAAGAAATAACAACGGAAAACAGAATGTCAGTGCTTACGAAACGGACACTGAGTTGTATTGCAGTACCAACGAGTGAACCTATAAATTTCTGTGCCCAATGATTTTGTTTTGTTTTTTCATCTATTGTTTTTATGTAATTTTTAAAGCCTCTCACCTTTTATACACATGCATAAGTGTCTTCAAATAAGCATCTCACACACTTGCCGAATGCAAAACCTTTTTGTATATTTAGTCTATTTCTTGTCGTGTTTTGCAGATAAAACGAGTGGGACATTCTTTTTCGTAGGAGGTAGGTGTCGCGAGAGCAATGTTTCGCGGAAAACCTTGTTCTTTTTCGGCTACAGCTGGAGCTCGTTCTTTGCCAGACGCCCTTGTTAGCGGCGCCGTTCAAACTGTCTCGGGGAGCACGCCTTGAGGATGAGGGAGTGAACATAAAACGCTGCGTCTGGTCGGTCTCTGTGCGCTTGGCGCCAAGGCAGGCACCGCGCCGTGCTTTGTACCAGACCGCAGAAATTGGGTGCCTTTCTCCTTCTTCTAACCAATGAGCCCCCATGCTTCAAACGAACGAGCCGTCGCTTCAGTCCTCCGGGGACAAAGGGCACCTAAATTTGAGCAGTCGTTAGCGCGTCAAGGCTGTTTCAGAGAACGCGCCCGTTTCCGAAGCTGCCACAGTGTTGTCGCAGACAGACTGCAGGCAACCAACCACATGTTGATTTGATTATCTTCGGCTTGCCCGGTTGGTCCGCGGAACCGGGGGCGCTAAAGAAAACCCTATTTAAGCAGCGACTGGGGCCCTTTTTGAGGTGAGCGGAGTCGGGGTAAACAGCGGATCTCACCACCAAGAGACCATGCCACGCAGGCCGAGGGGTATGCCACCATTTTCTATGTTTTGTCTTTTTGACCTAGTGCATTTTGTAAACTGAAGTTGTGTTAGCTAAATAAACCCCCAATGAGTGCTCCGCGATATCATCGTGTTGACTTCTCATCGATTGCCTCCACGGTGTTTCACCCACACTTATTCGTCTCCCTGGTCGTCCGATGCGCCTAACTTTGAACAACCCCGACTCTGCTCACCTCAAAAAGAGCCCCAGTCGCTGGTTAAATAGGGTTTTCTTTAGCGTCCCCGGTTCCGCGGACCAACCGGGCAAGCCGAGGATAATCAAATCAACATGTGGTTGCCTGCAGCCTGTCTGCGACAACACTGTGGCAGCTTCTGAAACGGGCGCGTTCTCTGAAACGGCCTTGACGCGCTAACGACTGCTCAAATTTAGGTGCCCTTTGTCCCCGGAGGACCGAAGTGGCGGCTTGTTCGCTTGAAGCGTGGGGGCTCAGTGGTTAGAAGAAGGAGAAAGGCACCCAACTTCTGCAGTCTGGTCCAAAGCACGGCGCGGTGCCTGCCTTGGCGCCAAGCGCACAGAGACCAACCAGACGCAGCCCTTTCTGTTCACTCCCTCTTCCTCAAGGTGCGCTCCCCGAGACAGGTTAAACGGCGCCGCTAACAAGGGCGTCTGGCAAAGAACAAGCTACAGCTGTAGCCGAAAAAGAACAACTTTTTCCGCGAAACATTGCTCTCGCGACATGCGCCTAGCTTTGAACAACCCCGACGTTTCGCTACAGCGTGTTGCCATTTAGCGTCTCCTAGAACGCGGTCTATCAATCTCTGGAACGTAGCCGCAGCTCCAGAACAGCCAAACGGCATGCGGGTAAACTCGTACAAACCTCCGTGAGAGGTGAGCGCAGTTTTCTCCGCGTCAGCTTGCTCCATATGAACCTATAGGTAACCGCGGCTAGCATCCAAGGTGCTGAAGTAGCAAGCACCGCCTAGAGCAGCCACGATCGAGTTAACGTTAGGCAAAGAATAAGCGTACTTTCTCGTGACCTTATTCGGCCGGCGGTAGTCCACACAGAGCCGGTGAGAGCCGTCTCTTTCGGAGACCATTACCACCAGTGAACCCCAAGAACTGTTTGAGCTTTGGACAACTCCGGTCTCAATCAATTCATCCAGTGCCTGGTGAATTGCTTTCCTCTTTGCCGCAGTAACGGGGCGAGGATTGCATTTCCAATGTTGTGCGCCACCTGTGTCAATCCGGTGCCTCACGAGAGAGGTGCAACCGGGGCGTTCTGTGAACGTGTCGCTGGAACGTGTCAACAGCGACGACAGCCGTGCTTTCTCGCGTTTCGACAAGCTGTCAGGCCAAGGCGGCAGCGAGCCATTGGAGTTGCTGCTTAGCGGGGGGGGGTCGGTCACTGGCATAGCCGAGACCTCGGTCACCAATGCAGCATTATGCTCGAGGGAAAGCTGTACGCACGGACAGTTTCTCGCCGCGCCGGCCAAATGACCAGTCTTTGCGTCGGAGGGGGAGACGCGGGCCGTGGGGGCAACCCTTGGTCTCTTTTCCTCCTTCCTCCTCGTGGGGTCCGGCGACTTACTGGCAGCCGAGACTACGGGAGGTGCAGCGAAATGCCGTAGGGCGCCTGAAGGGACGTCCCTGTAGCCTCCGCTTGCGATGTCAATCACGATACCCGTGCGCGCGAGAAAATCGCGACCGAGAATCAAAGGCACGGAAAGACCAGGGAGATGCACAAAGCGCTCTCGGCGTGCGCGATTCTTTCAACGCACAACCAACCGCGCCGCGCCGCACGAGGTGGAGGTAACACTTGCGAGGTGGAAAGCAGTGTCGCAAGCTCGAATGCTGACAGAGCGGTCGCGCAAATGAGCCCTAACCTCTTCGCCCAACAGTGAGATAGAAGCCCCACTATCCAGCAACGCCGCAAACTCTCGACCAGCGATCGTAAGGGCGATGAACGGCGCCGGCGTGGCTGGAATGTCATGTACCGCGCGACACACCATCGGTGCCAGAGGTTGCGTCACACTCCAGTGCTCTCTTACTGCTGCAGCCGCCGGCAAGGGGGAGCTCACCGACGGCTCACCCCATTTCCCGACGGGCGAGGAGAACCTTGTGTCGGTTGGGGCGCGTTGCACTCACGCGCGGTGTGACCACGCTCACGGCAACGGAAGCAGACAACGCCTTTTCCTCCAACAGGGGGGATTTCGGCGATCCTTTCGAGCTACGAGGTGTCCGTTCGCTAGCCGCAGTGGGGGCTCCGTGATTGAATATCCCCTCGTGCACTGGAGAACGGGGTTTCCATTTTTGTTCACGCTTCCGGGCAACGGAGGCCACCCGGCCGTACGAGTACGGGTGCAGAGCGCGGTGCGACACGTCGAGCGCGTCTCGGTCTCTCGCGGTAGAGGTCGCCTCATGGTTCGGGGAACCCCAGTGTGACGAGTCACGACCAGCCCATGCACAACGAGGCTCGAGAGAGGCGGACGGCGGGGGTGGCGGGCGATACGCTCGCGCCGCCAGAATGTCGCCCTGAATACGCTTCGCATACGATGCCAGCTCATGTAGGTCACAATAACGGGCGCTCCGAAGGTAAGCTGCGAAGGTTGGATGAGCCTGGCGTTTGGCTCGCTCCACCTTCTCGGTGTCTGATGCCGTAGGATTGGCAAGGAGGTAGAGCTCCTGCAAAGCGCGAACGTACTCGACAACAGATTCGTCGGGATGCTGTGTGCAAAGCTCTAACTCGCGACGCATGCGGCGCTCGTATTCAGGAGGAAGGAATTCGCTACGAAAGAGTGCCCTAAACTCGATTGATTGATTTGTGGGGTTTAACGTCCCAAAACCACCATATGATTATGAGAGACGCAGAGTGCCCTAAACTCTTTCAATGAGCGAGTTGGGTGGCCGACGAGCCGGTACCACCTCACCGCTTGGGCTGTCAGCGACACGGGCAAAACAGAGCCTAGCATAATGCTGTCGCTTAGCTGCGTAGCCTGGTGATAGCGGTGCAGCGCATCGAGGTACTCTGCGGCACTGATGCTGTCCGAATAACCGCTGTACTCAGACAGAGGTACCCTTAAGCTACTCGTAACGCTTGGCTGAGGGGACTCGGGGTCTCCCTTTAAAGCACAAGGCTGCGAGCGCCCCGCTTCCATCAGAAAGTTTAGGAGCTGCGCCACAGTTGCGTGCAGCGGGGATTGCTCCGAGGCGGGCGCGGCCGTAACAGGTGCGCGCACCTGTTCCCCAACATGCGCGTCCGACCGAAAAGGGCCAGTACACGGCATGGAGGAGGGTAGGGTTTGCGCTCCGACTGGTGCTTGAGGCCTCGCGCGACTGGCAAAGGGGTCGACAGTGGAGCTCGGTAGCCCACGTCTATCCAAAGCGTCGACCACGCGAGTCTCAGGCCAGCGAGCGTCAGTGAACGTGGTGACGTTCTCGGTTAAGCGAGCAAGCTCGCAAACGACATCGTCAACCCTTTGCGCTCGCGACCACGACGGGTCAGTAAGCGCGTTCCCGCCAACACCTGAGTGCCCTCGGTAGGAAGGACTGGGTGCGGCTATTTGAGCTGTCAACCGTGCTGCTGACGGGGAAAGGTCAGCGAGCGGAGACTGCGCCGGGGACGGGCCCGTAGGCGCGTGAGTCTCGAACAGCTGATACAGCCCGTTACTGGCTAGGCTAGGACTGTGGTGCTAATTTAAGCGACTCGCGTCACCGTAGGGGGCCCCGAAAAAGGGATCTCTCCCGGTGAACGAAAGCAGAGGGTCTCCGAGAGGGCCGTACCCCGTGCTGTTGCAGCCATCTGCCTCGAACAAGATCAAGTCCATCGCCACAGGATCGAACAGGAACGAGCGCCTCGAAAGGGTCTGCTCTGAAGCCATGCCGAAACCAAGTTGGGCGCCAGGTATGTGGAGATAGGTTTGCACAAGGCTCACCGACTATGCGCAACCGTGTAGGGATGCGACGTGCTTCACTGCCGCTGCGTGCGAACACGTTGCGGCCTGGTTCGTCGTTTTCTCCGGCACGGTGCAGAAACCACGCACGAGGCAGGATAACTACAACAACGGGTTTATTAACCCAAGATGCAGGACAGTGTGACACTCATGGGCTTGCAGGCCGTACAGAAAACTCCGCCAGACCGAGCAAGTACGATTGTCTAGGGCGCGTCGACTCCCGCACAAGGGCCGAAGTCGAACGCTCGAACAAAAAGCCGCCTGCGAAGCAGCGCGTCAACCTCTTGTGGAGGCCTGAGAGCATCTGCCGCGACGAGCGAATTGTCGGGCGCAACACAGCTCGTAGGAGAGGAGGATGTCACGCGCGCTTACTGGGAAATGGCGCTGCGTTGTGACGTAGGCCCGCGCAGCGCACCCGCGTAGCGTGCCCGGACATGCCAGCGCGGAAAGAAGCCGGTGGTTGGCTGGCCCAGACCAAAAGGCGCCCTGTCAGCCATCTTGGCGGATACCGGTGCTTATGCGCGCCCGGGCTACGCTGGTGGCGCGCGTGCGGCAGCTGGGGAAATAGGCGCCCGGTAGAAGGGCGCTCTCGATTCCCACAAGTGGAAGCCTGCGAGTTTGTCGCACGTCGAATTCAAATCGGCGGGGCCTCACCCGAAATGCGATACATTATCTGGCGTCCACGACAAGACTGGCCGACCACGTGGTGATGTCTGGGAGACTGACGTAACTCTGAGCGTGCAGTATGTAGGCGTCCTTTTATTGTTTTTTTGGTAGACAACTATTTTTAACAATGAACGGCATGAAGCTTGATAAGCTGATTGAACAGGGCAGGGGTTTTGGTCTCGAAAGCAGAAAATTATACGATTTCTTGGAAAGAGAGCGCAGTAAGCGTAAAGAGGAGCGTGATGTGGAACGCGCAGATTTCAGACAACTAGCAGAATTCGAAATGGTGCAGGAAACGGAAAAATCCCGGCTCCAAATTCAGAAAGAGAAAGAGCGCCTGGGACTGTGTGCGACACAGTCGGGTCTCAGCTTAGCCGCTAGAACGCCCAGTAGCGTGACCGACCGTGGCCCGAACAAGCAGTCGTACCTGGATCGTGTTCAGCTACTGCGCCAGAGTATCGATAGTAGAAGGCGCATGCTTAAGACCTGGGTCAAGGCACAAAAAGGGCAAAGAGTCCGTAGATGCCAAACTGCTGAGAACTGGCCAAAATGACACTACTGATGAGTCGAACATCGGGTTCACGAGTGAACCTAAAAAGTTAGCTGCTGAAAGTCCCGTTGTGGACACAAAGGCCACTGAAGACCGCAGTGATGGTGACGAGGCGCTGTGCGTGGAGAGTCTTGTTAATACAGAAATGCCATCTGTACTGGACTTGGCAGAGCCACCCTGTATGTGCGTCGCCTTGGCAGCTTACTTCTATGAACTACATGTGTAGTTCGTAGAACCTCCGGTTCGGCAGGGGAGGACGCCTGTACAGACAGCGGGACAGAGTCTCGCGCTGACGCACACTGCGAGCTGGACAATCTTGGGGCAAGTAGTTCTTCCAGGTGCGAGCGGCGCAGCCCTGGAGAAGACGCTTCCATTGTTCACCCGTCAGTCAGTTTCCCGCTAGTCAGGGTGTCCGCAAGTTATCGAAAAATCTCTACTGTTTTGACATTACAGCCGATAAGACAGGCGAGAGAAGTTTGGCTCTGCAGATGTTGCAAGTGGATTTCACGAATGTGAGCACTGGACAACGTGCAAAAAGAAAAAAACGCCGCAAAAGCAGCAGGGAAACGAAGGGTGCAGGGTAACTCGGAAAAACAATAATCACCCAACGGCAAACAGCACAACGGAAACTTCGTTTGTGTTTTGTGGCATTAGAGAGTCGAGCGCGTCCTTATGCTCCAAACCACCCTACGCATAGAAGGACCAGGGAAGCAATTGTTCGTATAGCTTGGAAGAGTCAACCCCCTTCGCTCCATTGTCCTGCTCGAAGCGCGGGGTGTATGGCGAAGCAGCGCCTTTCGGCTGAGCGAGACGACGTGGCTCGGAGACCCGTTTTCGTAGAACGAGGCATTGATGACGACATGTCTCCGGGGTGTAGACTAACGACAAACAGGCATCCGTGTAGCGCCCATCCATTGTTTTGTCTGCACTGGTTGCTTCGAACGGCTCCCCCAAGAGCGTGGCCACCTCAAGCGCGGATAAAAGTTATGTATATGTACGTCGAAAAGTAAACATAACCTTCAAGGCTTATGAGATATGTTTTGAAGCAATATTCATTCACGTCTTTCGATTTCAGAGCATTCCATAAGTGGGGGACGAACAGCTCAGTTATTCCAGTGGTTTTCTTGCGTCGTCTGTGTGTTTGTAGACGATGTTCTGTTGTTTCGACTTATTACCTGTTCGTTTAGGGAAGCTTTGTTTTAGGGACGTCGTTATTTTATTTACTTGTTTTTTAAGACACTGGTTGGTCATACAATTGAAGTATATCACGGTGCGCATATGGGATAAACATGGCGCTATGTTATTCAAGGCTTTCCTCTCTATTATTTTTTTGAAATGAAGCGCTTTAGTGTGCAGCAAGTTAAGGAACTGGACACAGGCGATCATGCTGATTTCTTGCTCGTTCATCTTTTTCGAAAGCTACTTGTGACTAAGTGACTTTTCTATACCGCTTAAAGCTTGTATGTTTAAATATGTGACATCAAAGAAGGCTTCCAATATTTAACTTAGAAGTGTGCAGTATTTTTGTTATTTTCCTTTCGTATGTGTGTGAGCCAGTCGTAGTGTGCAGGTTATGACTTTCATCGTATAGTGACTGTGAAGTGTAGTGTGTCGTTTGTTCCCTGTGATGTCGTCCACATAAGTGAAACGGTGCGCGAAAAAGAAAACTCATCGGTGAACGACAGGAACACTGCAAGCTCTCGAACAGTGCGCGTTTGTGATTTTCTTGAATATTACGCGGCAATATTCTTATAGAAGGGGGCTATGTCACAAACGACTGCAATTTTCGTTTCGCCCGCGTGTCCCATCGTCCAAGGAAGGGTGCTTTTGTGTTGGGAGGACGACATCAGGCGAATAAAGACCCAGCACGGTGCCGCCGCGTCTTCCCTACACCTGTACCGAAAGGGGCACACATTTGTTCGAGAAAAGGGAAATGACTTCCGGAGGATGAAGGAGCACGCATACGCCCCGAGAAAGTTTTGACTTCTTCGGTATCGGCAGTTGACGTACAGCCAGTAAGAAGGGCGGTCGTTGGTGTCGCGAGTTTCTCGTAGGCGGCGAGCATGGAGTGACCCACGCAACGTATTGAGACGGCTGCAATTCCGGGCACCTTCGTCGTCTACCAAGCCGGCGAGATCTTCAGCGGCACCCGTCAACTCGCCTACGTGTACCGAGAGCTGCCCTGGTTCGTATGGAACATTTTACTGTGACTTTTTTTAAACTGTTATTTTAATTTAACCAGCCTTTTTTTAACAATTGTAGTTGTGTGCACTGCGCCGCATGTCAAAGCTCAGAAGCGCGAGACTGGGCTTTTTTTTTCTTTTTCGTGAATTTTTTTGTCTCTCCTGTAGTTTGATCCTGTTGTTGTTTTATTAATGTTCCGCGTATTTGCCTTTGGTATGAATTTTTTGTAGTGTTCTTTTTGGAGCATATTTTGTTATATAGCCGTTCGTAGCCGTTCATAGCCTTCGGTAACTAAGAAGTGAACCAGGGGGTTCGAAAACAAATAGATGAGTGGCCAGTAAAGGATCACGCTCACCTCTATGTATCTTTTTAATTTTTGAGAAGGCTTTGTATTTTGCTATTTTATTACGTGATTGACTTTATTATCGCTTTATCTACTCATACTCTTGTGCATCACAGTTGGGCACCACGGATTCAATGCTCTACGGCGACTCCGTGTTCCACCATCCAGCAGCTATGGTCAAGCGCCCTTGTGTGGCTTCAGTACGGGCCTACACTGGACGCTGTTATCGAGAAGCGCTGGTGTTTCTGAATGTCCAGTCAGAAGGTATTGAATTGTGCACCACGTTTACGGGGTCTCCACTTTTTTACGTCTTTGAGGTAATTTAGGAATCGAACAAAAAACATTCCATCGACGACTTACCTGCCTAGAGATGACAGCCAGCGCCAACCCTATCGCAACCAGGTAGATGAGCTGCACGGCAGCATGGTTCAGTAGACGCCTGCGCATCGCAAGAATGCAATGTTACAAAACTTCCAAGACCATATTCATCTATAATAATGAAATTGAACATGCTCAAAAGCATGGAAAACCAGACAACATCAACGTTGACAATAAACTCGAAAGGCGCACTGCGGCGAAACAAAAAAACACATGACTGACCCTTCCTTCATAGTAATAGGTACAAATCGAAAGTGAAACGTGCCTGCATTGTAGTTGGTCATTTATAGTGCAATTATATAAGAGAGCTAGAATAATTTCTATGGACACTTGAGAGATATATCACCGCTTGATGTTGACTCACTCACCCTGACGCCTAGCGGTGCACCTTCGCCCCGACGGCTAACGCACTTGATCATAATTAAACCTCTGTGGCAGCGGATATTGTTAACATGTCCTTGGAAACCACATATATCGCGCTGATATGGCATCCACTAGCACATAATTAACACTAGTACTCGGTATGCACTCCTTCAAAGTGTCCTGAAACGCGAAAAGAAACGCAACGTACGTTCTGTGTTCTCTCCAGCCCCGTTGTGATTTACGACAAGGCGAGCGTCGAAGAGCTATGTTTAAATATGGATCAATGCTATAAACAAGGATTGGGTAGCATGCGCCTTCTCGCGGCGTATTCAAACGTCGACAAAATTGTACTTCTCTTGGAAACGCTCACATAGGGACGGTAGTAGCGACAGCGCGTAAGCCTGAGCCTGAGCTCCACGCAGAAGCCTCTCATGACATGACTCCTCTGATTTCAGACGCCCTACTAACAAGACCACTCTGAGAGATATAAAAGGCCTGTTCGTTTAGCCTTCGTCACGGGTTTCTAAAGTGTGTGGTAAATGCCCATTAGCATTTATATAAAAAGGAACGAATATATAGACAGAATCGATACATATATATGTATACGTTCCGCGTATTGTATATATATATTGCTACGACACTGAGGGGAAGCATGGAAGAAGAGCAGAACGAGGTTGGCACGAGCGGGGATCTGCCAGATCCCTGGACTCTCGCATTCATCATATCTTGTAAATGTGACGTCCCCGCAAACACGGACTGAACCCTGCTCTTTTTAGGATGTTTTCGCTCGTTTCTCAAACCCACGCATAAAAAAAGGAAAAGAAAACCTTCGGTGTAACGAATGGGCATGCCGGATTGGAGTACCTGGAAGGATTATTTCTACTGTTCTCACGCCCCCCCCCCCCCGCGCAAACACGAGGACCGGGCGACGCCTTGTGGCCTACAGACAGTGTGACAGTGTGTGGTGGAAATAATCTGCGCGCACCCTTCAGATTTGTGGAATGGGGGAGCAGCAGAGCACCTTTTGTTGGTTCGGGAAATGCGACCCTGCCGCAGCGCCTGTGCGGGTCCGACCTGACTTTTCGTCCGCCTCCGTGGCTCCAGGGCTCATTACTGCGTTCTGCGCGGATGACCACCCGCGGCGTTGAATGACGAAGAAGCGGCGGCTACGGAGAATTTCGCGGGAGACCCCGAGCTGCATAGAAACGTTGAGACTCGTTCTGGACATCAGCTCTTCAAGTACCAGAAACCGGGGCAATCGGTTCGGCCGAAAACGTTTCGGCACAACACTGCAAACTCCGGACATTGGCCATTACAGACGACGCACTTTGTCGGAAGCATCGGGACCATTGTTCGCCCGTAATTAAAGTGTCTTGGGACAGCTCGCCTATCTCTCTCTCTGAGGCTTGAGTTTGTACATTGTTACTTGCTCGCCTTTGTTTGGAAGAGGGTTTTCTACTGGCATGAGCCGTGGGGGCGGCCGTCGAAGATGTACACTCTGACTGACAAGAAAATATGCCGCGTCGATAGTGGCGAATGGTTTGCGGCCCCGGTAGGGCGGAGTTGAGTCCTACAAAAAGGGACTACGAGACGATACGAGGGGAGTCAGAGATATACGATGCGATGAGCTCGAGATGGTAGAGAGACCGAATGGAAAAGGAATATAACAGTGCGACGAGATAGCGATGAGAGGCGATGAGATGACGACTGGGGAAAGGACGGTATGATGAAGAATGAAAGTTAGGGATAGGAGGCGAGTGAATGGAACGTTACGAGAGAAGGCTCAGATGGAAATCACTGAGAGGCACGACGAAAGCGACGATGACGAAGACGATGAAGGCGCTGACAAATTGGACAATGACCCCAGGAAGAAGCCCTGAGCCGCGACTCGAACAGCCAGCTCCGAGGCCCCCGTCAACAAGGACCTTTCGTGAGACGGACTTTATGCACCTTATGTAGAATAGCTTTGCGGGAAGAGAGGTGGCGTGTTGAGACATTGCGGGTTTTGGTAACTAATAACTTCATCGTGTTTGTGTCGTCATGCGTTTACTTTGTATCGTCGCACCACTTTATTGTCAAAGCTATTTTCCTTATGTATCCTGTGTCGAATGTCGCGAGTGTCTAAATAATGTGTTATAAATTTGTGTAGTGGTTGATGTACGCGGTTATACGATATTTGCAGTTAGTAAGAAATTAAATGAATCAGTAAACAGAAACAGGTCTTAGCGTTTCTTACTTCCCGGCCCCAGCGCGAATTCCTGTATGTGAAAAGTGATTGAAACACGTGGCCAAGAGGGAAACGGATAGAAAAAGGGTTGAGTGTTCTTCCTTCTCTTTGGAAATCAGTGGCGTAGTGGGGTACGTCTCATAAATAAAGGCGTCTCACCGTGAAAAGATTGGTGGATGGTGCGGGGTACAGCGGAGCAATCCCAGGCGAATGATCACGGAAGCGCTACCGCAAGAACTACGCCGAAGTCGCCAACTGGCTGGTCTACGACCGCTCTCTATGGATTCGGTTGCTGATGGCGACACCACGCACTCTTCGTCCCAGACATCGCACAGTAAATATATATATATATATATATATATATATATATATATATATATATATATATATATATTATGAAGTCTTGGTTTGGGTTACCTTTTATTAGGCCCGAGGAACCGGCAGCCGACAGCTACGACAGCTAGATGATGATGCTACGCGACAACGATGAGGATGCATGAGCCACACATGATAATGATGATAACGTACCGGTGAAGAGGATGCGTATACTAAATGCTCACATCAATTCCCCCCACGTGAAAGCGGCCAGCCTGGCCGCGGAAAGTCAAGGGGACAAAGAACGTCGCATGAAGGGCTTCATACGGGAGACATGGACGACCTCTGTAGTTCGATAACGGCGATCTGCTGGGGCTACAAGTGGCGTCACGCGATAATTCACGGGTGAAGTCTCTTCAAGAACTGTGTACGGCCCGATAAACCGAGGCTGAAATTTGTCACACAAACCAGGTGTGCGAACAGGCGTCAAAAGGAGCACTTCGTCTCCAGGTTTGAAGGATACATCACGATGCGATTCATCATAAACTAGCTTTCTGTCTTGCTGGCGGGCTTCAGTGTTTATACGAGCTCGTTGGCGGCACTGCGCGAGTCGTGAAACGTATTCCTCTGAAGAGGATGGAGATGAATTCGCTTGGCAGGTAAAGAAGGAGACGACCAGGAAAGAAGTAGGGGAGCGTCCATAAACTAGGTAAAATGGCGAGTAGCCGGTTGTTCGCTGAATGGCCGTATTGTAGGCGAAAGTGACGAATGGTAGAACAACGTCCCAGTTTTTGTGGTCTGGTTGAATATAGGCGGCGATCATGTCAGCAAGAGTGCGGCGGAATCGCTCAGTGAGGCCGTTAGTCTGGGGATGATAACTAGAGGCAGTCTTGTGAGTTGTGCCGGAGGCCTGAAGAAGTTCGTTCACTAGTTGTGAAAGAAAGGCCCTTCCACGGTCACTGAGCAACACACGTGGAGCACCATGACGCAGTATAATGGCTCGCAGGATGAAATCGGCAATTTCAGAAGCTGAACCAGTAGTAACGGATGCCGTCGCGGCATAGCGCGTCAAATGGTCAATGGCTGTTACTATCCACCGGTTTCCAGCAGCACTGACTGGGAGGCGGCCATAAAGATCGACGCCTACAACTTCAAATGGTGTGGCTGGGCACGGAAGAGGCTGTAGTGTACCGGCGGGAGCAGATGTTGGTAGTTTTCTACATTGACAGGTAGTGCAGGATCTACCGAGCTACACTAGTGGTAATTCCTGGCCAATAAAACCGACTTCGAAGGCGATCGTAGGTTTTATGGTAACCAAGGTGACCAGCAGTCGGATGGTCATGAAGTGCCCTGAGGACTTCGGACCGAAGCGATCGGGGTAGAACGGGAACCCAGCGCTGACCGTCAGGATGGTAAATTTTGCGGTACAGCACCGAGTTGTCCAGCTTAAATTGCGAGAGTTGGCGACGGAGCCTTGCATTAGGTGGACGGGAACTGCCAGTGAGGTAGCCTATAATACGTCGACAGTATGGGTCAGCCAACTGTCGAGAAGGAAAATCGTGCGGGTCGTCCGAAGGCAGCTGGTCCATAGAGGCGAGAGAGGAAACCGCTGTAGACGTGGACTCCGAGGGCGTGTTGTGCAAATTGATGGCGGAAACCTCGAGTGGAGCCGCTGGTAGTGGGCAGCGAGAAAGAGCATCGGCAGTCACTATGCTTCCTGCCACACCTGTACACGATCTCAAAATCATATTCTTGGAGGCGTAGAATGCAGCGTCCGAGGCGTCCCGACAAGTTTTTGAGTGTCGAAAGCCAACATAAAGCATGGTGGTCGGTCACAATGGGGAAATGGCGGCCATGCAGATATAGACGAAATTTCTGTACTGACCAAACGATGGCGAGGCACTCCTGCTCGGTGATCGTGTAGTTCCTCTCGGCTGCGGAGAGGACGCGGCTGGCGTATGCAACGACTCGCTCTCGCGAAGAGTTGTCGCGTTGCAGAAGCACGGCTCCTAAACCGCGGCCGCTAGCGTCTGTGTGCAGGAAGGTCGGTGCATCATCGTGAAAACGAGCAAGTACAGGGTCAGTCGTGAGGGCACTCTTCAACCTGTCGAAAGCCGATTCACATTCCTGAGACCACTGAAAGGGCATACCGGAAGCAAGTAGCTTATGAAGTGGTGCGGCTATGGAGGCAAAGTTTTGTATGAATCGCCGAAAGTAAGAGGCGAGACCAAGGAAACTTCGCAAATCTTTTGGTTTGTCAGGGCGAGGGAAGCGAAGCACTGCAGCAGTTTTATCAGGGTCTGGTCGAATTCCGTCCTTGCTCACAACATGACCGAGTACCTTGATAGATCTGCTGGTGAAATGGCACTTCTTGGTGTTAATTTGAAGACCAGTGCCCGCAAGACAAGTCAGGACCTCGTCCAAGCGTTGCAGATGTTGAGGAAACGTCGATGAAAGACAACAATGTCATCGAGGTAACATAGGCAAGTCTTCCATTTCAGGCCACGCAGCACGGTGTCAATCATGCACTCAAAAGTTGCGGGCGCATTGCATAGACCGAATGGCATAACATTGAATTCGTATAGGCCGTCCGGTGTTGCAAACGCAGTTTTTTCTTTATCATCTTCGTGCATGGGGATTTGCCAATAGCCGGAACGCAAGTCGAGGCTCGAAAAGTATTCAGCACCGTGTAAGGAGTCTAGGGCGTCGTCGATTCGTGGCATGGGGTATACGTCCTTTCTAGTGATCTTATTGAGTGATCGGTAATCGACACAACATCGTACGGAACCGTCTTTTTTACGTACCAGAACGATGGGCGACGACCAAGGACTGGTTGAGGGTCGGATTATCTCCCGTTGGAGCATATCGTCTACGTTTTCTTCAATGATTTTCGTTTAGCTAGAGAGACGCGGTACGGACGGCGGTGCACAATGGATGTTTCGTCGGTCTGAATACGATGTGCTGTAGCAGTTGTCTGGCCCAGGGTGGATGAATGAACGTCAAAGGAATTTGCATGCTTTTCCAACAAATCAAGCAGCTGCTGCTTCTGTGAGTCATTCAAGTCTTTGTTGATGGCTGCTGTAAAGGCTGAGGAAGCAGCATGATCTACAGGATGGCCTTTAGAGGAGACAGGGGTAAGAGGCACAACGCACACAGGCTGCAGATCGGCAACGCATGCGACAGTAGTGCCCCGTGGCAGTAAAATTTTATCTTGTGTGGTGTTGGTAGCAGCGAGGACAGTTGATCCATTGTTGAAGCGAGCCACACCTGATGCCAGAGCTATGCCTTTATTAAAGCAACACGGTGACGGAGTGACCAAAATGTCACCAGAGTCGACGTCATTGGACAAGACTGTCACTAATTGATGTTCGTTTGGTGGTAACTCAATGTCTACTGCATCGATGAGTCGAAGTGGCCTGTAGGTTTCGTCGTTGAGCAAGTGGTCCGTGTCAGTAAGATGGACGACACGTTGTGCACAGCAAATAGCCGCAGAAGCAGAGGAAAGAAAGTCCCAGCCTAAAATCAGCTCATGGGAGCACGGGGACAGCACAGCAAATTCTATATGATGAAGAATTTCGTCGATTAGTACACGGGCAGTACAGAGAGCGGAAGGGCGAATCATTGTTTCCTGGGCTGTAACCAGTATCGGTTCATTATAAGGAGTCGTGACTTTTCGAAGACGGGCACACAAATCAGCACGAATAACAGAAAACGCAGCCCCATTGTCCACCAAAGCATCAAGCGTCCACTCCCTCAACTGTGACCGCAATCATATTGTAGGGGCGCGCTGGAGGAATTGGAGTCCTGTGTTTGAATGTAGTTTGACCTCCAAAAACTGCATCGCTTAGTTTTCCAGACGCCGATCAGAATTAAAGGGAAGCAGGCTAAAGAGGAGAAGAAGAGCACCGGTAAGGCGACGGTGAACGACGTCGGGTTGATCGGTGACTACTGCGAAGTTCACCCTATGCTGGCGGAGATGGAGACCGACGCGGCGGTGACGAATAACGGCGGCCCTGGTACAAGGCTCCTGCGGTATAGTCCCGTTCGCGTATGTCATACCCTCGGCGCTCGTCTTGGTGGCGCTTGTGGCAAAAGCGTGCAATGTGACCACGATATCCGCAATATTAGCACGTAGGCCGAGTCGATCGATGAGGAGGGTAGTAGCTTGCGCTAACTGCACCAGGAGAGAGAGAAGTCAGAAGGACAGGTGACGGCTCACGCGGTGGTGATGAAAAGCTCGTGGGAAAGCTTGTGGGAGGTGCGGCAGCAACCGACGCGTACGTTCGTGGCGGGGACGTCGAGCTGACGGTGCCTGGTGGTGCGGCGGCGGTGTGCAGGAACGATGGTAGAGTACGAGAGACAATGGGCTGCAGGTTGGCTATGTGGGTCATAGACGTGAGCTCTTCCCTGATGACATCCCGCAATGATGTTGAAGAGGACTGAATTGGACACACTGAAGGTAGTGTGAATCCCATTGATCCTAATTCTTCACGTATAATCGCCCTTATCGTGTCTCGCAGGTTTGGATCAGTCGTAATACGGGCCGCGTCACTGTCTGATTGTAGGCGCATAGACTCAAGTTCTTCGAGGCGCTGACAGGTTGTCGCAACGTCAGCAACGGTAGCCGGATTCTTGATTGGCAGGGCATTGAATGCGACGGGTGCAATCCCCTTAAGAAGCTGGCGCACCTTGTCTGATTCTGTAATTGGTGTGTCAACCCGGCGGCAAAGTGAAAGAACATCCTCGATGTAGGATGTGTACGACTCCCCGATGTGCTGTTTCCGAGTCGCGAGAGCTTTCTTTGCGAGAGCCCAACGAACAGCCGGTAGGCCAAAGACATGGCGAAGCTGATCTTTGAAGGCTGACCAGTCGGGGATGTCGATGAAGTGGTTGAGGAACCACGTCTTCGCGACACCCGTGAGGTAGAATGACACGTGAGCGAGTTTGTAGGTGTTATCCCACCGACAGTTCAAAATCGTCCAGCCATTCTTCCACATCTTCCCCGCGCATACCAGCGAAGGGATGGGGCTCACGCCTGAGGCTGTTGATGACATGAGAAGGCGTTGCGCGCGGTGGTTGAGTGGGAACGGCTGCAGCACCGGCCTCATCTTGGTGCGACATATTTCCGGACACCTGGCCCAAGCGGCGACCTGAACGTAGCTCCAGAGGGTAGAGTGGTCGAGAGGATGGCGGGGGATCTAACAGCACTCTCCACCACGTATGAAGTCTTAGTTTGGATTACCTTTTATTAGGCTCGAGGAACCGGCAGCCGACAGCTACGATGAATGAGCCAAGATGATGATGCTACGCGACAACGATGAGGATGCATGAGCCACACATGATAATGATGATAATGTACCGGTGAAGAGGATGCGTATACTAAATGCCCACAATATATATATATATATATATATATAGTCAAGTAGATACTCCGTGAGCGGTCACAACGTGGTTTATTTCGACGTTTCGGTCTAGATTCTGGCCTTCCGAGTGGTTCTTAAGATAAAGGAAGAGAAAAGTGAGCCCCGTTATTGTCTGCTTCAGGAGCGGCACCGCCATAGAGCTCACAAGGAATGGTGGTGAGGAGGGATAAAAAGGGTAGAAGTAAAGGTATAGAAAAGAGGAAGAAGAAGCAACAACAAACTGAGGGGATAGGAGAGACAGGAAAGATGGAAGCACGGTCACTGGAGTCCGAGGACGGGGTACACTTGCGAGAGATGTTGTCGGCGTCTGTAGATGGGGTAGAGCAGGTCCAGTAGGTAAGAGCTGCACTGTCGTCGAAGACCGTCGGCGACAGGAGGTGACGTAGGGCCAGCCCAGTCGGCCAGAGCTACGATGACGCCGAAAGTCGCGAGCGTACGAAGCGGGGGCACACAACCAGTCGGCACGGAATCCAGCGAGCGAGTCAGATTCTGGCCTTGATATAAAGCTGAACACCAACAAACTGTGCCTTCAATCCTGATTCTGGCCTTCATCAGGATTGAAGGCACAGTTTGTTGGTGTTCAGCTTTATACAATCTCAAATCAGAAGGAAAGAGGAAAACAAGCAAAAAAAAGAGAAAAAAGAAAGAAGCAAAAAGAGAAAAAAATACAAGGTGGACTCCCCCGGGCGCCCCTCTTCCACTCTTTCTTCCACTTTCCCCTCCATCGACTGTCCCCTTTCTCTTTTTTCACCTTTCTCATGTCTGCGGTCTGTGCATGCTTTCCTTCAATAACGCATTCTTCCCGACCAGACGGCGCCTCCCGGCTCTGGCGGTTCGGTGTGGGACAAAAAGAGCTTTTTTAAGAAGTTTAAGCCTTTAACTACTCAGCGCCCCATCGACATTTTGTCGTACAAAAGGGGTCCCGCGTATTGCGGCAGAGGCTGGTAAGCGGGCGCAATGCGAATTTCTTGCCCGCTTCTGGATTACGCGTGCGGGTAGGGGCCTCCCGACTGTGCACAGGGTTGCTGTTGGGCATGTCATGCTTGGCACAATTGATCGGGTAGTAAAGTAAAAACAGAAAACAACGACAGCTGTACTTAGGAGGAGTAGTTACACTTGGAATTGTTAGAGTTGTCCATTACCTTTCGCAGCTGCAGTACCGTGAACTCAGTTACTATTTTCATTATTGCCGTTATTGTTTTCGAATGCTTTAATTGGTGCAAGTGTACCAGGATTCTCATTTATTCCTAATCGAGGGTGTAAATCGGTGAATAAGGTATTACTCTCGTTGTTCACGTTCTCGGTTGATTTAATCCCGTCCCTAAAGAGCGTTACTCATAGTTTGTCGAATGCATGGCGGGAAGATTAAGGTGTTTTGATAGGGGTAGATTTGGGGCTGATTTCGCATGGGCTCCGTGATTATTGAAGCGAATCCTAAATTGTGTTTCTGTTTGTCTGATGTACTGCATACTACACACGTTGCATTCGAGAAGGTGTACCACAATAGAGGAATCCATGTTAGGGTTTTCTCGTATGTTAATAGAAAACTTGGATTGTGTGCTGGTTGCTTTTGTGTGTTTCCGCATTCATCTTTGCTAGGAAGCGCAGCCACTATTACATAGAAAACCCACACAAGCGCTTAACTTCAACTAAACGTTATTGCAAACGCCAGAGTTTATAAAAGGCGTGAAAAGAGAAAAGGAATAAGAATAGGTAGACAACAAGAAGCACATGTGCCAGTCCCGTACATTACTATCCGTTATTGTCTATCACCCCATCCAAAAAACATCGTTCTTTGCGCTTGAGCGAGATAAAGGGTGCACTAACACCCCCAAAATCATTGCGCGTCATTTCCGCCGCTTCTACTATCAAACGGGTTAATAAATCTCTGTCCCGATATAACACGAACGTGTTTATCGAAGTAACGCACACAACCGGACTCCTTACAATGGATCGCCAAGTGACCATCAATACCCTTCTGTACTTTATTGTGGTGCTCTTTTAGCCTCTCAATATTGCATCCTTCCGTTGTTCCCACATAAACAAGACCACATGACAAGGGCACTCTGTAAACAACCTACTGTGCACACTCAACATAATTATTGGAATGCTTAATTTGGCATCCTCTCTTTTCTTTTGAAACAGGATGGGTTTTGTGACATATTCTGGACAGTTTTTTGGCAGCAGACATGACCACTCGGACGCCCACCTCATTACTAATCTTTTTAAGATTGTGTGCCACACTATGGATATAGGGGACAACAGCCGTTTTACGCTGCTGCAGGAAAGGGTTAATACGCTGCCTATTTTGTTTCTTTAGGTCCCTATGAAGCGATTCAGCAATGCTTATGACCATTCGTTGCGGGTAACCTGCTGCCTTCAGTCGCAAAACCTGTTGCTCAAAGCTCTTCTTGATGAGGTGAAAACAGGACTTCTTCAACGAATAAAAAAGGCACATTCGTGCAACAGACCTCTTCACTACTTTGGTATGGGCAGAAGAAAAAGGCAACAATGGCTTTTTGCTCCTGGGCTCATAAAGCCAACAAACGTAGTCATCCTGAAATTGCAACTGCAAATCTAGGAACCTGAGCGTATCACACCATAGGGCACTTCATGTATTAGTTTAAGAGGCTGACAAACTGTCTCAAATACTCCAACTGTCAAAACAGCAACACTTTGAAACTCTTTGGCATCCCACTTCAAAAACCAAATAATCATCCACAAACCTGAAGATCTTGAAAACCTTAGTTCGCGACAACCTCTCATCAATTATTCGATCTAAGTGTGCCATAAAATTATCAATAAGGATTGGTGCAATAGCCGAACCAATACAAACACCCTGTTTTTGGACATAGGTGTTCCCATTTCAATTAAAGAGTGTGGACGTAGAGTACAAAGCTAGTAGAGTACAAAACCACTCACTGACATACCACAAGTGTTCTGAAAGGTCACTGCATCATGGTCAAGTATGCACTGTTCGACAAATTCTAGAAGCCTTTCATGAGGTAAAGAATAGTACAAATCTTTCACATCTATGTACAACGCCTTAACGACAGTTTTGGCATTCGATACCAAAAAATTCACAGTCTGCTCAGAATTGCTGTTGTAAAATGGGTCATTAATTTGAAGAAGATTCCGTTCTTTTTGTAGAAAAAACGCCACAATTTTTTGCCAAGAACCTTGTTCCGAAATAATTACCCGGAACGGCATTCCATATTTGTGCGTCTTGCAACTAAAAAACATGTCTAAGCCCAGTTTATCAGTTTTCATGATCTGTTTAGCCAAAACATGCAATAGAAGGCTGTTGCACAAGTTTTTTGCAGCAATTCGAACAGATTTGAGTGACACCTTTGGCTTAATATCAAATACCGACTCAATCGCCACTTGCGCTTTTGGAAAAAAAAGAACCAATCGGGAAAAAAACACAGAACCTACCTTCTTTGTCAGAAGGAATGACACGAAGACTCGATTCTTCGAGGTATGTGACCACCTTCCATATGGGCAACACTTGACGCTTGGGCGTGAACGTTTCAAGCATATCAACGGCCTCGGAAATATACCAATCCTTTTCAAACCCGGAGAAGAACCAGAAAGTTGTTCCACAGGAGATAGGAACTAAGGCGCTTCAAGTCTTGGTTCAAGAGCGTACTCGGGACCACGTCTTAACGTCTCTTTCAAATATTCAGGAAGAACGACGTCATTCGTGGTGTGAATAATGTTGCCCACAGTAGGTTTGTTCGGTTGGCGCTTGGACCTGAGTTGCGACAGTATTGTTCACTAAAGTGTTCAGTTTAGCAGTTCACAAGGCCCCACATTTCACGCCAATTTTTCTTTCTGGTTTGATGAGCCGCAACCCATGTAGATATGATTGCGCAGAATATATCGGTAGAGGCCTGTCTGCCTGTGACACTCCGAACGCGGGATCCTGCCAATCCGGTTTCCATGGCTTACAGGCGGTTTAAAACTGCCGCAAAAAGCCAGAACCTCTGGGTGTGTTAGCTTCATCCTTAAGCAAAACGAGAAAGACCTGGCACGACATGTGACGAAGGCAATGAGGGTTACCTGATGGGTTCGTTGAAGAGACGTTAATGGTGAAGAGCCCGCCGAACTAGAAATGTAACTCAATAAACAATTATATCGGGCCAATTTGTAAGGATTCATCTTGCTAGGAAGCGCCGCCACTATTACATAGAACA
The DNA here is from genome assembly GCA_013436015.1 of Rhipicephalus annulatus. NCBI lineage: Eukaryota > Metazoa > Arthropoda > Arachnida > Ixodida > Ixodidae > Rhipicephalus > Rhipicephalus annulatus. Next base: position 23,695 of record WOVY01013557.1, read on the forward strand.
CACAACACGAGCGCTTAATTTCAACTAAACGTTTATTCAAAACGCCAGAGTTTATAAAGGGGGTTAAAGAGAAAAAGAATAATAAAAGGTAGACAACAAAAAGCACACGTGCCAGTCCCGTACATTACTACCCGTTATTGTCTATCACCCGATCCAAAAAACATAGTTCTTTCCACGTGAGTGAGACAGAGGGTGCACTAACACACTCAAATCATCGCGCGTCATTTCCGCCGCTTCTACTATCAAACGGGCTAATAAATCTCTGTCCCGATATAACACGCACGTGTTATTGAAATAGGGCACACAACCGCACTCCTTTCAAAGGATCGCCAAGTGACGATCGGTACCCTTCTTCACTTTATTGTGGTGCTCTTTTAGCCTCTCATTAATGCATCTTTCAGTTGTTCCCAAATAACTTGTCCTGTTTGAAAAGAAAAAAAAGGATGCCAAATTATGCATCGCAATAAATATGTTGAGTGTGCACAGTTGGTTGTTTACAGAGTTCCCGTGTCATGTGGTCTTGTTTATGTGGGAACAACTGAAAGATGCATCATTGAAATGCTAAAAGAGCACACAATTAACCCATTGGGAACCGGTTTCTTTTATTATGAGATTTGTCAAAACAGGTACCATTTTTATCGTATAAGCGTCTAAATGAGCCACACCGAAACTTTTACTGCGAACGGCCTTACAGTTTACAAAATATGGCCCGTGACCATATGGTCACGCTGGGCCCTTAGGCTGCAGCAAAAATCACAAAGTGAGACATTTTATTTCAGGCCCTGATACATTGCGAAAAATGTAATTGGTGATTTGTCAGTCGCCTAATTATTGTGATATGGTATGAAACACGGAATGCACATGCCGACATCACATTTTGTGCACTGTGTGCGCACCGAGCTGTTGCAGCTGTCTCGAGTGCACCTGCGGCTTTTGCCGTTAGGCATGGTTCCAACGAAGTGGGCTGTTTTGTCATACCGTGGGCCACAAAGCGCACTGTCATCAATCCTCGACGTTCTTATACGGCCAGGTCTTTTTGGCTTGTTTTTCCATCGTGTGAGGTAGCTTTGAGCTATTCGCCTCCTGAATTCAACTTGAGTAATGTTGGATCCTGTGCTGCGAATAAGTGCCCGACCGTTACTTATGGCCATGTCGCATAGCAAAGTGAATTTTGGCCACCACCATTTCTTGCCGCGAATTGCAATTCGGTAGGCACCTACGTTCGCATTCATTTGGTCAGTGCCTCCCATAAAGCAGTTATATTGGGTAACGGCATTAGGGCGAGGCACTTTGATCGTCTTCTTCTGTGCACGGGAATACCTGTCTGCAGATGAAATGGGCTCTACGCCGTGCACGGTACTTGCGATTGTTACAACAGAGTTGTTCATCCAGCGCACAATGATTATCCCGTCATCGGAAAGCGCGTGCTCTTCGTACCCGCGGGTCTTGCGTTTGATGAATTCAGGCCGAGCAATGGGGCACTGCTTCGGCACACTGTTTTGCCTCACTGTGCCCGTGCCTTCATAGTTCTTTTCTTTCAGATGTCTGAGTAGGTGAAGGCTGGTGAATATATTGTCGAAGTAAAAGTGAAATAGCAGATGACGAACTTCGACCTGAAGTTCATCCACCATTTCAAGGAGAGGTGCTGCTGCTTTTCCGAAGACCTTTTCATACCGCGTGCTTGTTGCGGTGTCGTTCTGTTTTCCTTAATATACTTCAAAGTTGGCAAGGTAGCCATTTTTTGCATTCAGACACCACACTTTGTAACCGAAGTGAATAGCCTTTCCGCGTAAAATTGCTTGCAGCCTTGACGACCATAATATTCTATCATACTTTCGTCATAACTCAATTGACACACAGGCTGAAAGTGCTGCAGGAAGTTTGCCTTCAGAAGTTTCATCAGGGGGCGCAACTTTGTCAGTTTGTCGCTCAGCGTTAGGCTCGTATTGTCGGCACAGTGGAGAAACCGCATGATTTGCACGAAACGGTTTCTTCTTCGCATGGCATTGTATACCATTTCATTACGCATGTCGGTTCCACTGTCCCAGTAGCACTTCTTTCCCGGCAAGCGGTTGTAACCAGAAAGAACCAGAATAACTTGGAGGGCACTCACCGTTCCGGAACCGAGGTGCATTGACTGGGAAGCCGCCCAGTCCCACTCGACAATCATGACACGCTCGATAAAGATTACCTGCCTCTCCGCAGTCGTAGCAAAGGGGCCGCCGGTCTGCAGTGGGCCACACATCGCTTTTACGGGGCCTGGCTTCCAGTATAGGTGGTGGTGTGCCGCGTGGAAATGTCGAGGGCATAATGTCACCTTGAGCAAAGCTTGTGCATCCAAGGTTCGGTCGCACTACTTGCGCTTACAAAAACTGAGGTTGAGGTTGTGGTTGTGCTTGGGGTAGCACTTAGGGTTGTGGTTGACGAATAGCTTGCCGCACCTCTTCACGCACAGCATCCTCGAGTGAATGCATCAGTGGAGGGCTTTGGGGAGTTGTTTTTCTGTAGTTTCTCCCTCATGACAGCCGTTACCGCTTCCTTCCTACAGATCGTCAATATTGTTGGTGAGGTTTCCCGACACCGCGCTAGCTCGACAGACGTTTAAGTCCCTGCTGTACTGTCATGCACCCTGCTGCAGTGTCCTCTCAATTGTTGTTGCCTCTGATCTAAACTATGCCATGGTCCATGGAGGATTACGCACCACGCCTGCAAAAATTTCTCCTTCACTCCGCGCACCAGGGGCCGCAGCTTTTTCCTCGGCATGGTCAGCTCGGCGGAAGAGCTGCGACATGTCTTCAATATACATAGCCACACTCTCATTATTCATTTGAATTTTCCCCTGAAGAGTGGCCTCTCCCTTCTCCCTGCGGTCCGTGTTCGGGTTGGTAATGAGCAGCTCCCTTCGAAAGTCGTCCTATATCAACAATGAGGCTTCGTGCTTTTCAAACCACTTACGCGCAGAACCTCAGAGCGCCACGTAGATGTAACGAAATTTCTTGGCTACATCCCAATCGTTCAAACTGGCGACACGTTCGAAGTCAGCAAGTCAGTACTCGGCGTCTTCATAAGTGTCACCATGGAGGACCTCTGGTACCCGGGGTGAATCCCCGGGTACCAGAGGTCCTCCATGGTGAGAAGGAAACGGTGACAATATGAGAAGGAAACGGTGTCGCTTGAGCGGCTATAATTGTGGTGTTTGCAAACTCCGTTGCACTTGACGAACTGAAGAGGGGGCCAATCTCGGGCTCTTCCCCTAGTTCGTAAACGGTGACTAGAACAATGGTGGACAGGCGTCAATTCCACTGGCTCCAACCTTGGGGGGTCGGATTTAGCCCTCTGGCCGGTGGTAGGCTTGGAAACCTACCCCGCACTTCCACCAGATGTTACCACCAACAAGGAACGCCTCTTGGCAAATACTACTTATTCAGGGCGAACGTGTGCCCGAAAACAGACAAAGACAACCTTGCACTTTAGGCTGAAATACGTGGCGCAAGGTTGAAACAGAGAAAAAGAGACGAGACAGAAAGAGCGCCAATACGTGGCGCTCTTTCTGTCTCGTCTCTTTTTTTCTCTGTGTCAACCTTGCGCCCTGTATTTCAGCCTAATATGTACCAACTAGCCCAACATGACGTGCTGACAAACTTACACACAAAATGTTCTTCGCTAGCGCCCTTGTCACCCCCAAGCAATTAGTCTTCTTCTTTAGCGCGTGGTGTGGTGGCACGTGCAGACCGTCGGTGCATTGCGCGCTTTGCTTGCTACTTGTTTGGCGGCATTTACGAATTCAGGAAGCAGGGTGCACAGCCGAAGGATGATCAGCAATTGTATATATATATATATATATAATATAATATATATATATGTATATATATATATATATATATATATATATATATGAGCGATGTCCGAAGGAAGGTAGTCAAGGCAAGGTTCAAATTTTAAGAAAAACTGTATTGTGCTAAGTTACAGGTGAATCGGCAGTGGTTTCATGTATAAGGAAACTGGACTCGGTGCAGAGCTTGATCGGCTACGTCCGACGCCACTCGCGTCTCGACTCCCTCTGCGATGCGTTGCTTTGCGATCCCGGCTCAAATCTCGGCTCGTTCTCCTCTCTCTGGCGATGCGTTGCTATGCGGTCCCGGCTCGGAGGCTCACTTTTGTTTTTGAATGTTCGTTGAACCAATGGGCAACCGCGCCGAGTGGACGCGCTCAGGGCTCGGAGTCCACGTTAACGCAGTGCAGCGTTCCCGTGCTTGCACGGAGTCACTGCCGGAGAAGGAGACGCTGCCATAGAATGAGACGCTGCCGGAGAATTCAGCTATGCGAACTCGAGTGCCACTGACACACGGCCCTCCCGAAAATTGCACCTGTCCTCAGGCGTGCGTGTCGTTAGATGGCGATGGCTCCGTAACTTCTAGGAGCGGCTCCTTATATCTACGAAGCTGCTCCACGTTGACGATTTTTTTGGTTGATCATGCCTGGTGTGTGAGGTACTCTTTGGATATCGGCCCTGTTTCCTCCGACAAGGGCCGTTATCTCGAACGGACCTTCATAGCGAGTATCTAATGTGCCTAGAGAGCTCAACTCAAGCAGGACGAGGTCCCCCGTTATGAACCTCGGAGTTGCCGCTTCTTGCCGTATCGGACCGTTGTTTGCGCTGACTCTGCAGTAGCCTCTCTCTTGTCTCCGCATGTCTCCTTGCCAAGTCATGCAGTCTATGAGACTCGTCGATGTCTCCCTCGACCGAGGCGAGGTTGAGCTCTCCTGGCAGTTTGGGTCGTAGCCGTGCATGAGTCGAAATGGGCTGTGGCCACTGTGACGATGCTTCGTGGCGTTGATTGCTAGCGTTGCTCGGGGTAGTTTCCTTCTGCCATTTGTCCTTGTTGTTTAGCATTTTGCGTAGCACCTGTTTCAATGTTCCTACCATTCGCTCAATTAGTCCGTTTGATTGTGGCCAGTACGGTGGGAGTTCTGATGAGCAATTCTCAGTCTGTGATAGAATTGGTTGGTTTTCTTGTTCACGAATCCCTTGGCCTGGTCCGTAATAATGACGCTGGGAACTCCAAATCGCGGAATCCACCGGTTTGTCATGAAGTCAAGGTTGTGCGTCAACGAAGTTCTCGGTACGGTCACGGCGTCTATGTATCTCGTGGCGTGGTCAATACACACGAGAATGTGGTCTCCTTTCTCGTTTAGCGGACCCATGTGATCCAGGGATATCACCGCGTTTGGCTCAGTAGGAATATCGCGTGGGATGAGGCAACCTTCATTCCGTGTCGTGCGGGCGTTGATAGTCTGGCACGTGTGGCAGGAGTCAACATACTCGCGTATGTCTTTTCTCATCGATGGCCACCAGTACTTTCGCTGGATCAGGTCTCTTGTCTTCTCGATGCCTAGGTGGTCGTTGTTGTCGTGGAAAACGATCATGACACTGCTTCGAAGGGCAGCGGGAATGATCACCCTCCGACGGACCCGTCCTCTCTTGAGAGATTTCTTCACCAGTATGTCGTTTTCGATCTCGTAGTCTGAAGATTTGTGCTTGGCCTCCTCCCGAAATCTTTTGCAGTCAGTATCCCTTCTCCTGAAACTCGCGTAGGTGA
>WOVY01013558.1:0-260891 GCA_013436015.1 Rhipicephalus annulatus
TCGGAAATACACCAATCCTTTTCAAAACCCGGAGAAGAACCAGAAGTTGTTCCACAGGAGATAGGAACTAAGGCGCTTCAAGTCTTGGTTCAAGAGCGTACTCGGGACCACGTCTTAACGTCTCTTTTCAAATATTCAGGAAGAACGACGTCATTCGTGGTGTGAATAATGTTGCCCACAGTAGGTTTGTTCGGTTGGCGCTTGGACCTGAGTTGCGACAGTATTGTTCACTAAAGGTGTTCAGTTTAGCAGTTCACAAGGCCCACATTTCACGCCAATTTTTCTTCTTCTGGTTTTTGAGCCGCAACCCATGTAGATATGATTGCGCAGAATATATCGGTAGAGGCCTGTCTGCCTGTGACACTCCGAACGCGGGATCCTGCCAATCCGGTTTCCATGGCTTACAGGCGGCGGTTAAAACTGCCGCAAAAAGCCAGAACCTCTGGTGGTTTAGCTTCATCCTTAAGCAAAACGAGAAAGACCTGGCACGACATGTGACGAAGGCAATGAGGGTTACCTGATGGTTCGGTGAAGAGACGTTAATGGTGAAGAGCCCGCCGAACTAGAAATGTAACTCAATAAACAATTATATCGGGCCAATTTGTAAGGATTCATCTTGCTAGGAAGCGCCGCCACTATTACATAGAACACACAACACGAGCGCTTAATTTCAACTAAACGTTTATTTCAAAACGCCAGAGTTTATAAAGGGGGTTAAAAGAGAAAAAGAATAATAAAAGGTAGACAACAAAACACACGTGCCAGTCCCGTACATTACTACCCGTTATTGTCTATCACCCGATCCAAAAACATAGTTCTTTCCACGTGAGTGAGACAGAGGGTGCACTAACACACTCAAAATCATCGCGCGTCATTTCCGCCGCTTCTACTATCAAACGGGCTAATAAATCTCTGTCCCGATATAACACGCACGTGTTATTGAAATAGGGCACACAACCGCACTCCTTTCAAAGGATCGCCAAGTGACGATCGGTACCCTTCTTCACTTATTGTGGTGCTCTTTTAGCCTCTCATTAATGCATCTTTCAGTTGTTCCCAAATAACTTGTCCTGTTTGAAAAGAAAAAAAAGGATGCCAAATTATGCATCGCAATAATATGTTTGAGTGTGCACAGTTGGTTGTTTACAGAGTTCCCGTGTCATGTGGTCTTGTTTATGTGGGAACAACTGAAAGATGCATCATTGAAATGCTAAAAGAGCACACAATTAACCCATTGGGAACCGTTTTCTTTTATTATGAGATTTGTCAAAACAGGTACCATTTTTATCGTATAAGCGTCTAAATGAGCCACACCGAAACTTTTACTGCGAACGGCCTTACAGTTTACAAAATATGGCCCGTGACCATATGGTCACGCTGGCCCTTAGGCTGCAGCAAAAATCACAAAGTGAGACATTTTATTTCAGGCCCTGATACATTGCGAAAAATGTAATTGGTGATTTGTCAGTCGCCTAATTATTGTGATATGGTATGAAACACGGAATGCACATGCCGACATCACATTTTGTGCACTGTGTGCGCACCGAGCTGTTGCAGCTGTCTCGAGTGCACCTGCGGCTTTTGCCGTTAGGCATGGTTCCAACGAAGTGGGCTGTTTTGTCATACCGTGGGCCACAAAGCGCACTGTCATCAATCCTCGACGTTCTTATACGGCCAGGTCTTTTTGGCTTGTTTTTCCATCGTGTGAGGTAGCTTTGAGCTATTCGCCTCCTGAATTCAACTTGAGTAATGTTGGATCCTGTGCTGCGAATAAGTGCCCGACCGTTACTTATGGCCATGTCGCATAGCAAAGTGAATTTTGGCCACCACCATTTCTTGCCGCGAATTGCAATTCGGTAGGCACCTACGTTCGCATTCATTTGGTCAGTGCCTCCCATAAAGCAGTTATATTGGGTAACGGCATTAGGGCGAGGCACTTTGATCGTCTTCTTCTGTGCACGGAATACCTGTCTGCAGATGAAATGGGCTCTACGCCGTGCACGGTACTTGCGATTGTTACAACAGAGTTGTTCATCCAGCGCACAATGATTATCCCGTCATCGGAAAGCGCGTGCTCTTCGTACCCGCGGGTCTTGCGTTTGATGAATTCAGGCCGAGCAATGGGGCACTGCTTCGGCACACTGTTTTGCCTCACTGTGCCCGTGCCTTCATAGTTCTTTTCTTTCAGATGTCTGAGTAGGTGAAGGCTGGTGAATATATTGTCGAAGTAAAAGTGAAATAGCAGATGACGAACTTCGACCTGAAGTTCATCCACCATTTCAAGGAGAGGTGCTGCTGCTTTTCCGAAGACCTTTTCATACCGCGTGCTTGTTGCGGTGTCGTTCTGTTTTCCTTAATATACTTCAAAGTTGGCAAGGTAGCCATTTTTTGCATTCAGACACCACACTTTGTAACCGAAGTGAATAGCCTTTCCGCGTAAAAATTGCTTGCAGCCTTGACGACCATAATATTCTATCATACTTTCGTCATAACTCAATTGACACACAGGCTGAAAGTGCTGCAGGAAGTTTGCCTTCAGAAGTTTCATCAGGGGGCGCAACTTTGTCAGTTTGTCGCTCAGCGTTAGGCTCGTATTGTCGGCACAGTGGAGAAACCGCATGATTTGCACGAAACGGTTTCTTCGCATGGCATTGTATACCATTTCATTACGCATGTCGGTTCCACTGTCCCAGTAGCACTTCTTTCCCGGCAAGCGGTTGTAACCAGAAAGAACCAGAATAACTTGGAGGGCACTCACCGTTCCGGAACCGAGGTGCATTGACTGGGAAGCCGCCCAGTCCCACTCGACAATCATGACACGCTCGATAAGATTACCTGCCTCTCCGCAGTCGTAGCAAAGGGGCCGCCGGTCTGCAGTGGGCCACACATCGCTTTTACGGGGCCTGGCTTCCAGTATAGGTGGTGGTGTGCCGCGTGGAAATGTCGAGGGCATAATGTCACCTTGAGCAAAGCTTGTGCATCCAAGGTTCGGTTCGCACTACTTGCGCTTACAAAAACTGAGGTTGAGGTTGTGGTTGTGCTTGGGGTAGCACTTAGGGTTGTGGTTGACGAATAGCTTGCCGCACCTCTTCACGCACAGCATCCTCGAGTGAATGCATCAGTGGAGGGCTTTGGGGGAGTTGTTTTTTCTGTAGTTTCTCCCTCATGACAGCCGTTACCGCTTCCTGCAGATCGTCAATATTGTTGGTGAGGTTTCCCGACACCCGCGCTAGCTCGACAGACGTTTAAGTCCCTGCTGTACTGTCATGCACCCTGCTGCAGTGTCCTCTCAATTGTTGTTGCCTCTGATCTAAACTATGCCATGGTCCATGGAGGATTACGCACCACGCCTGCAAAAATTTCTCCTTCACTCCGCGCACCAGGGGCCGCAGCTTTTTCTCCTCGGCATGGTCAGCTCGGCGGAGAAGAGCTGCGACATGTCTTCAATATACATAGCCACACTCTCATTATTCATTTGAATTTTCCCCTGAAGAGTGGCCTCTCCCTTCTCCCTGCGGTCCGTGTTCGGGTTGGTAATGAGCAGCTCCCTTCGAAAGTCGTCCTATATCAACAATGAGGCTTCGTGCTTTTCAAACCACTTACGCGCAGAACCTCAGAGCGCCACGTAGATGTAACGAATTTCTTGGCTACATCCCAATCGTTCAAACTGGCGACACGTTCGAAGTCAGCAAGTCAGTACTCGGCGTCTTCATAAGTGTCACCATGGAGGACCTCTGGTACCCGGGGTGAATCCCCGGGTACCAGAGGTCCTCCATGGTGAGAAGGAAACGGTGACAATATGAGAAGGAAACGGTGTCGCTTGAGCGGCTATAATTGTGGTGTTTGCAAACTCCGTTGCACTTGACGAACTGAAGAGGGGGCCAATCTCGGGCTCTTCCCCTAGTTCGTAAACGGTGACTAGAACAATGGTGGACAGGCGTCAATTCCACTGGCTCCAACCTTGGGGGGTCGGATTTAGCCCTCTGGCCGGTGGTAGGCTTGGAAACCTACCCCGCACTTCCACCAGATGTTACCAACAAATGGAACGCCTCTTGGCAAATACTACTTATTCAGGGCGAACGTGTGCCCGAAAACAGACAAAGACAACCTTGCACTTTAGGCTGAAATACGTGGCGCAAGGTTGAAACAGAGAAAAAGAGACGAGACAGAAAGAGCGCCAATACGTGGCGCTCTTTCTGTCTCGTCTCTTTTTTTCTCTGTGTCAACCTTGCGCCCTGTATTTCAGCCTAATATGTACCAACTAGCCCAACATGACGTGCTGACAAACTTACACACAAATGTTCTTCGCTAGCGCCCTTGTCACCCCACAAGCAATTAGTCTTCTTCTTTTAGCGCGTGGTGTGGTGGCACGTGCAGACCGTCGGTGCATTGCGCGCTTTGCTTGCTACTTGTTTGGCGGCATTTACGAATTCAGGAAGCAGGGTGCACAGCCGAAGGATGATCAGCAATTGTATATATATATATATATATATATATATATATATATATATATATATGTATATATATATATATATATATATATATATATATGAGCGATGTCCGAAGGAAGGTAGTCAAGGCAAGGTTCAAATTTTAAGAAAAACTGTATTGTGCTAAGTTACAGGTGAATCGGCAGTGGTTTCATGTATAAGGAAACTGGACTCGGTGCAGGAGCTTGATCGGCTACGTCCGACGCCACTCGCGTCTCGACTCCCTCTGCGATGCGTTGCTTTGCGATCCCGGCTCAAATCTCGGCTCGTTCTCCTCTCTCTGGCGATGCGTTGCTATGCGGTCCCGGCTCGGAGGCTCACTTTTGTTTTTTGAATGTTCGTTGAACCAATGGGCAACCGCGCCGAGTGGACGCGCTCAGGGCTCGGAGTCCACGTTAACGCAGTGCAGCGTTCCCGTGCTTGCACGGAGTCACTGCCGGAGAAGGAGACGCTGCCATAGAATGAGACGCTGCCGGAGAATTCAGCTATGCGAACTCGAGTGCCACTGACACGGCCCTCCCGAAAATTGCACCTGTCCTCAGGCGTGCGTGTCGTTAGATGGCGATGGCTCCGTAACTTCTAGGAGCGGCTCCTTATATCTACGAAGCTGCTCCACGTTGACGATTTTTTGGTTGATCATGCCTGGTGTGTGAGGTACTCTTTGGATATCGGCCCTGTTTCCTCCGACAAGGGCCGTTATCTCGAACGGACCTTCATAGCGAGTATCTAATGTGCCTAGAGAGCTCAACTCAAGCAGGACGAGGTCCCCCGTTATGAACCTCGGAGTTGCCGCTTCTTGCCGTATCGGACCGTTGTTTGCGCTGACTCTGCAGTAGCCTCTCTCTTGTCTCCGCATGTCTCCTTGCCAAGTCATGCAGTCTATGAGACTCGTCGATGTCTCCCTCGACCGAGGCGAGGTTGAGCTCTCCTGGCAGTTTTGGGTCGTAGCCGTGCATGAGTCGAAATGGGCTGTGGCCACTGTGACGATGCTTCGTGGCGTTGATTGCTAGCGTTGCTCGGGGTAGTTCCTTCTGCCATTTGTCCTTGTTGTTTAGCATTTTGCGTAGCACCTGTTTCAATGTTCCTACCATTCGCTCAATTAGTCCGTTTGATTGTGGCCAGTACGGTGGGGAGTTCTGATGAGCAATTCTCAGTCTGTGATAGAATTGGTTGGTTTTCTTGTTCACGAATCCCTTGGCCTGGTCCGTAATAATGACGCTGGGAACTCCAAATCGCGGAATCCACCGGTTTGTCATGAAGTCAAGGTTGTGCGTCAACGAAGTTCTCGGTACGGTCACGGCGTCTATGTATCTCGTGGCGTGGTCAATACACACGAGAATGTGGTCTCCTTTCTCGTTTAGCGGACCCATGTGATCCAGGGATATCACCGCGTTTGGCTCAGTAGGAATATCGCGTGGGATGAGGCAACCTTCATTCCGTGTCGTGCGGGCGTTGATAGTCTGGCACGTGTGGCAGGAGTCAACATACTCGCGTATGTCTTTTCTCATCGATGGCCACCAGTACTTTCGCTGGATCAGGTCTCTTGTCTTCTCGATGCCTAGGTGGTCGTTGTTGTCGTGGAAAACGATCATGACACTGCTTCGAAGGGCAGCGGGAATGATCACCCTCCGACGGACCCGTCCTCTCTTGAGAGATTTCTTCACCAGTATGTCGTTTTCGATCTCGTAGTCTGAAGATTTGTGCTTGGCCTCCTCCCGAAATCTTTTGCAGTCAGTATCCTTCTCCTGAAACTCGCGTAGGTGACTAAGTTTGCCGACCACTACTGCGTAGCAGTGGAGGTCTCTGGTCAAAACGCCCTGGTCGAAAGCCTCTGCAGATTCCGACTGCCTCGAGAGTGCGTCAGCAGCGGAGTTCTGGCGTCCTGGCTTGTGCTTGACGTCGAAGGTGTACTCTGCTAAGTCGAGCGTCCACTTCGCAAATCTGCGGTTGCTGGCTCCCTTCTGAACGAGGTATGACAAGCTGAAGTTGTCCGCGAGCACTGTAAAACCAGGGCTTCCTCTCAGGTAGACCGAAAACTTCTCAGTGATCGCCCAGTGGAGCGCCATGCACTCGAGCATATTAGAGTGTAGACCACGATCGTGCTCGTTTAGTGATCTGCTTGCGTACTCTATGATTCGCTCCTTTCCGTCTTGAGTTTGAGAAAGCACCGCGCCCAGCCCGGTTTGCGAAGCGTCGACGTGAACGTTAGTCGGGCAGTCTGGGTGGAAGCTCGCCAAAATCGGCGGGTTCTTCAAGGCGTGTTTTATGGCGTTGACGGTTGCTTCATGAGCGTCAGTCCATACGAAAGGAACGCCCTTCACCAGAAGGTGCCGTAGCTTGTGCGTGACCTTTGCAAACTCCGGTATGAACTTTCAGTAGTGGTTAGCGAACTGCAGGAAGGAGTACAGCTTCTTTGCGTTGCGATGCGGCTCGAACTTCTCGACAGCGGCAACTCTGGATTCGTCCAGTGTTCGTCCTTCGGCGAAGATCACGTAACCCAGGAAAGATACTTTGTCTTGAATCAACTGGCATTTCCGGAGATCCATCTTCAAGCCATTGATCACGAATTTCCTGAGTGCTTCGTTCAGTAAATTCAAAGCCTCCCTCACTGTTGTGGCTCCCTGCCCGACATCGCCCATGTACGTAGCTGTCCTAAGTGAGCCATCAAACGTGCGACGCATGACTTTTTGCATGGTCTGAGGGGCCTTGCAAAACCCAAAGGCCATTCGAAGGTATTCGTACTTTCCGTCTGGAGTGACGAATGCGGTCTTGTGTACGTCGTCCGGCTTCATTCGTATAGTCAGAGATGCCGTCTTCACGTCCAACACAGTGAAGTAAGCCGATCCGTCGCGCATGACATTGCCAATAACGTCTTACATGCCAGGCACTGGATAAAAAGGGTTGATGGTTTTCTCGTTGAGCTTGCGATAGTAGTGTACCATTCTTCGTGGAGTCGCCGGGGGGTGCGGTTGGTCGACGACTATCGTTGGAGCACCGTACTCGCTTTCGCTCAGCCTTATGATGCCCTTGGAGAGGTAGTCATTCACCTGTTCTCGGATGAACTTGCGATCAGCCGGTGAGCACCTGTACGGCCTCGATGACACTCGTATATTGTCTCTGAGTTCGATGCTGTGTTCAGTGTGAGGACACACGCCCAAAGTGCCGCCTTTGGAAGTGAACGCTTGGTGATGCCTTAACAGAATTGCGTGAAAATGTTCCCTCTCTGCCTCGGTGGCATCCTTCGTTATCTTCCGTGTGGCGTCTTCGACTAGACTCGTGAAGTCTTCGTCAGGTGCAGGACATTTCATTTTGAGGCGCACAGTACCCTTCGTCTTTGGAAACACTCTCGTTCGATTGCCGGCAGAACGTCGCAATAAGCGTTTCCCCGGTGTGGTGTGCCTTGTTTCGGGGGTGGCACTTCGGACGATGAAAATTTTCCGGAGGGCTCCACTGGAACGATAGTCGCATCGTTTGACGTGTGAAACGTTACGTCGACGTTCGCGACTCGTCGCCAGTCTCATCCCAGGATCAGGTCGATACTGCTGGGCAGTTCCGTTACCACGACGTCTTCGAGTCGCACATTCGTGGTGCCCAGTGTCACATCAAGCGTTGCAGCGAGAGTTGGGCATATGCTGCGGTTGAGAACTTCAATGTTCTCGCGCGATACCCATGCGTGCGTGGGAATGTCGTCCGTCAAGGCATTGGCACTCATGATAAATAACTTGGTGCCACTATGCACACGTGGACGGGTTGGTTGTTAGCTGTACCGGACACTATTGGTAATGTGCCGCCCGTCGAATGCAAGAACAGTTCGCTTGCATAGGTGACGTAGTCCCTGTTTCGTGGCTGCTATTGTCCCTCTTCGCTCGTTTCTCGTCCGCTCCGATCGTTTCTGGCGTTGTCGGCTTTCTACAATCACGGGACAGGTGACCGATGTCGCCGCAGTTGAAGCACGAACGAGCAGAGATGGGCTGCGGGTTTGGAGCTCCCGAGAAATCGCTGCGCGGGTTGGCCTTCGGTAAGTTGGCAGAGCTGCTGGCTGGCACCTGCTGGTTCGAACCCTGACCACGGCTCGCTGTAGACGATGACGGTTTATTGTCGTTCTCGGCACACACGGTCGTGCGACGCCTCGCGTCGGGCAAAGCCGCTCTGTCAATGAGTTCGGTTACTGTGCCACACAGCTGCGCTGCGAGTGAATTGGCCCATGTGTCGTCCTCGATGCAGCTGAGAATGAGGGAAATTCGTTCTTCTTCTGCTAAAAGGTACGGCGCCTTGTTCAGAATGGCGTTCTTCGAGTACACGTACTCGACGATGGTCTCGTGGCTCTGAGGCGTCGCTTCGTCTGCAGTTCGAGGAACTCCTGCATTGTCAGCTTTCGTTTGAATCGGAGAATGAGCGCTTCTTTCCATTGCTCCCAGGTGTCATACTGTGAGCCGTAGGCGCTGTGCCAATCCTTGGCAGATCCCGTCAAGCGGCTTGCTGCTGTCACCAACGTCAGCGATGGCGTCCAGTTGGCGAGCGCTGCGATTCTCTCCACTTGCGTAATCCATTCGTCAGCACTTTGTTGCGGCGTCCCATCGAACAAGGGGATTAAGGATGACGTGTAGCTTGTGGAATGAATCTGGATCGGGCTCGTCGTCGGTGGACCTCTCGACAGCGTGTTGGCGAGCAGGGCTTGTGTGTTCACGAGCGCAGCGAGGATCTGGGCCATGGAAAGTTCTCCCTCGTGCGTTGAAACGGTCGGCGCGGCGGGGCGTGCCACGTCTTGGTTGGTGCCCTCGTTCAGTGACGGTGGCCGCGTCGAACCCGAGGACATCGTTATGTCAGCAGGGACGGAATGGTGCAGCCCGAGGGTTGAAGTCATCACCCGTTCCGTTGGCAGCGAAGCGTTCTGATGGGCTTCGTGCAATGTCTCACGTTCCCTCGTAGTCGCAAGGTTAAGCTGGGCTCGCAGGCTTCTCAGTTCAGCGCAAAGCCTCACGTTGTCGGCGGACAGTGTCTCCAGGTGTGCCTGCCTGTCGTCGTCGTAGGCAGCCTGGTCCTTCGTTGACAAGTCCGTCGTCTCTAGGGCTTGGCGAGTGATGTTGTCGCGGATGATTATTGAGATGAGCTCGTCCTTTCGTCCGGAGCACCGTAGACCTTGTGCTCTCAGCTCATCGACGAGTTGATTTTTTGTTGCATTGACCATCGTGCTGTGGTCGAGGGTTGTGAACACGCTTTCGACGATGGTCGTCTCGGAGTCTCGAGACGATGTACGGCGTGGCGTCGCTCTTTCTTGTTGCGTCGTTTCCTCCTCCGCATGCAGCTCGGTCGATTCACATCCTGTGGGCTGCGCCATGTCAACGATGTCCGAATGAAGGTAGTCGAGGCAAGGTTCAAATTTTAAGAAAAACCGTATTGTGCTAAGTTACAGGTGAATCGGCAGTGGTTACATGTATAAAGAAACTGGACTCGGTGCAGGAGCTCGATCGGCTACGTCCGACGCCACTCGCGTCTCGACTCGCTCTGCGATGCGTTGCTCTGTGATCCCGGCTCGAATCTCGGCTCGTTCTCCTCTCTCTGGCGATGCGTTGCTATGCGGTCCCGGCTTGAAGGCTCACTTTTGTTTTTGAATGTTCGTTGAACCAATGGGCAACCACGCCGTGTGGACGCGCTCAGGGCTCGGAGTCCACGTTAACGCAGTGCAGCGTTTCCCATGCAAGCACTGAGTCACTGCCGGAGAAGGAGACGCTGCCGGAGAATTCAGCTGTGCGAACTCGAGTGCCGCTGACAATATATATATATATATATATATATATATATATATATATATATATATATATATATATTGTAACAGACTAGTAAAAGGTAGAGAAGAGCAGGAGAGGAAGATGAAGAGCCTTGGCACGATCGCCGTGTGCTGCCGCAAACGACATTCGTTCACCTCCTGTAAATAAAACCATCTTATCACAGCTCGCTGTTACAGTTGTGGTGGACATGCTGGGTAATCGACACCCGAAAATGGAGGGTGAACCGCAAGTTCTTCGACGGAGCCGTCGCATCGCTGGACTTCCACCGAATCCACCTGGGCTGGTCATATGTCCCACAACGCAAATGAACACCGATCCCTCTCGACTTCTGCGCCGACCAGTTCGACTCGACAACTGAGAGATGCTCGTCCCTTTGCCGGCAGACTAGATGAAGACGTCGAGGCTTGGCTCATCCATTACAAACGGGTGAGCGCCGCTAACAAATGGGATGCCACTTCTCAGCTTTTGTACATCGCGTTCTTTCTGACGGATACTGCATTAATGTGGTACGAGAATCGAGAATAGACGCTAACGACGTGGGACAGATTTGTTTCTGAAATAAAAGAGCGTTTCGGCGACCCAACATTGATAAAGAAAAGAGCAGAACAGACGCTAATGCAAAGCGCTCAAGTGCCAGGTGAAACCTGCACGACCTACATTGAGGAAGTCATGAAGCTAAGTAGGACCATTGACTTCGGAATGTCTGAGGAAGACAAAGTCGGGCACATTCTAAAAAGAATCGCCGAGAATGTTTGCAGTTTCCTCATCGCGAAAGACACCTTGACATCTGTCACTGATGTCATTCGCCATTGCCGCACTTTTGAGCAACTACATACGAGGCACATCACGCCGAAATCGGCAGGCTACCCAATGTGACGACCATCGCGAGTATAGACAGCAACCAGGTGCTTGATCTTGCATCAACAATCCGGCAAATAGTACGTGAAGAACTCGGCCTGTACGCGCAAGTGGCAAACCGCCCAAGCACTCATCCCCCCTACCAGCCACCAGAGTTCGAGCAAAACGTTGCTTCATTCTCCTCGCACCGAGTAACGGAGGGCTTTGAGGATTCTGATGCCACACCTCGGTATCAGCCACGTCTATACGATAGAGGCCCTGCCTATGACGCACGATCACGACGAGCACAGCCGCATTCTTATGCTCAGGACTCTCAGCCGGACTACGTCCTGCTGCGGCATGGACAGTACCAACCCTACTACCAAGATGTAACTTACGACGAATACAATGGGTGCCGGAGAGTGACAGAAACACGTTCTTCGCGTGATAACGAACTTCCTCACCGACAGCAGTGGACCAGGATTCGTTACAATGAATATAGTATAAACCGTGACCCCCCCCGTGTGCTACAACTGTGGTTTCACTGGACATATCGCTCGGTATTGCCGCCAACAACGCCGCCAATCACGAAGGACACCAGCCATCTCTTCGCCACCAAGACCCGGTGCTTCATACGACCTGCGGACAACCAACTTGTTTCCAAAAGGCCGTTTTTCGCACGAGACCAGACGCAGTGATTCGCCAGCATCCGAGCGGAGTTTGACACCACCTGCCAACCGTTCTCGTCGCTCACCGTCTCCTCTGCGTCGTTCTTCTCCGCCGCCGGAAAACTAGCATCCGCGGCCAATGGAGGTGAGGTCGCCGGACGGTTTTGCAAGATATACCTCTGCCTATTGTTATGATCAGAAACAAAGTGAATGTGTTGATTGATGGAATACCGATGATGGCGTTAGTTGACACAGGGGCTACTGTGTCTGTGATGAGCCTCGCCTTCAGAAACCGCTTAGGTCGCAAAGTTATGTTTTCATGGGAGGATGCAATCACCTTTCGTGGTGTAGGTGGCGAGTGGCTTAATCCTCTTGGTGTATGTGTTGTCAGTGTTTCATTGACTGGAAAAGTATTTGTATCGGAATTTCTGCTTCTATCTTGTTGTTCGCAAGATGCCATTCTTGGTATCAATTTCCTGGAACAATGTGGTGTTTCCGTTGACTGTGGTACTGGGGAAATATTACTAAACAATTTGTTTCTACCGTCGCTTTCCGAAGAAGACTACCGTGGTGAACACAGGAAAGCCCTTAGTGTGATTGATGAAGTGATAGCACCATCTTGGTGCCTGACACCCGTTCGAGTCTCTTCCACAGCGGTTGATGATGCTTGTGTTGACCTCGTAGTGGGGCTTCTACGCAAGAACTGTTTTAAGAAGGACATACTTGTGCCTTGTTCTGTTCTGTGCATGACAAAAAGAGTAGCAACATTTGGGGCGCTGAACTGTTCTGCCACGCCGGCTGTGCTTCCTCGCGGGATGAAGATAACTTTCTTGGATGAAGCCTCATGCAACTCGATAGCAGCAATAGCTACGGACCTCCCCACCTCTTCCTCTCCTTGTGATATTCGCCATAATGAAGATCTAATGCTCGCTATGATCAGCAAGACTCTCAGTACGACGGAACGACAAGCGCTGGGGCAGGTCCTTTCCTGGCATGCTGCTTCTTTCGACTTCAAACATAGAGATGCACCCCTTCAGTTACCCTCGTCCCGCGCTCGTCACAGAATAGACACCGGCTCTGCACACCCCATCCGCCAAAAGCCCTACCGAGTGTCATCCTCTGAGCGCAAAGTTATCGCCGAACAAGTAAAGGACATGCTGAACAAAGGTGTCATGCAAGAGTCGTCCAGCCCGTGGGCAGCCCCGGTAATTCTTGTCCGGAAAAAGGATGGTTCCTGGAGATTCTGCGTAGATTACAGGCGTCTAAACACTGTGACGAAGAAAGATGTATGTCCCTTACCACAGATTGATGACGTCATAGATTGCTTGCATGCCGCTTCCTATTTTTCAACGCTTGATTTGCGGTCAGGTTAATGGCAAATACCTATGGAATCCGGCGATAAAAAAAAGACTGCTTTCATAACTCCGGATGGCTTATTTGAATTTATTGTCTTGCCATTTGGCCTTTGTAATGCTCCAGCCACCTTCAAAAGATTTATGGACACAGTATTACGTGGTCTAAAATGAATGAATCTGTGGGGTTTAACGTTCCAAAACCACCATATGATTATGAGAGATGCCAACGTGGTCTAAAGTGGGAGATATGCATGTGCTACCTTGACGATGTTGTGATCTTTGGCCGTACGTTTGAGGAACATAACAACCGTCACAGTCTTGTTCTCGACTGCATCGAAAAAGCTGGGCTGGTTCTGAATTCTAACAAATGTCGCTTTGGCGAACGTCAAACTCTCGTGCTGGGGCACTTGGTCGACAAGGATGGCGTCAGACCCGATCCTCGCAAGATAGAAGCAGTGAGCTCTTCTAAATCACCGCAGTCCGCACGAGAACTTCGCTCATTTGTCGGCCTATGCTCACATTTTCGTCGTTTTGTTCCACGATTTGCGGAGATCGTGTACCCGCTGACAAACATCTTGCAACAGGATGCAACCTTCAACTGGACACCAGAGTGTGACGCCACATTCTCACAAGTTAAGTTTGTACTAACGTCAGCACGACTGTTGCGTCACTTCGATCCACCGTGCCCGACTGAGGTCCACACAGACGCTAGTGCTATCGGTGTAGGCGCGGTGCTTCTACAACTTCACAATGGTGCAGAGCTTGTCGTGGCATATGCCAACCGTTGCCTGAGCAAATCTGAACGCAATTACACAGTTACGGAACAGGAATGTCTGGCAGCTGTTTTCGCAGTACAGAAGTTTCATTGGTATCTTTGCGGGAGGACATTTAAGATAATTACCGATCACCATTCGTTATGCTGGCTGATCGGTTGGCGGGACCCCTCTAGCCGCATCGCACGTTGGGCGCTGCGCCTTCAGGAATACGAATTTACGGTGTCGTACAAGAGTGGCCGTCGTCACGCTGACGCAGACTGCCTCTCCCGGATTCCTCTTGCGACTACCGACTGCGATGCTGAGAATTTTGAAGACTGTCCTTGCTGCTGTTACAAGCACGTTCCCCAACGCGGCTGCTTTCCAGAGAGAACAACGCAACGATCTCAACTTGGATCCTCTTTTTGCCGCCGCACATACCTCCCAACACAGCGGTCGCTTTACGGTCCGAGACAAGTTGCTTTATAAAACTAACTACTCCAGGCCTGGAGCACGTTTTTTTTCTAGTTGTCCCCGAGAGCCTTCGCTCCGATGTTCTAGGTGCCATGCATGACGATGCGACGTCCGCTCACTTCGGCTTCATACAAACGCTGAACCGCACTCAGGAACGCTTTTACTCACCCAAGATGTACGAAACGACGAAGCGTTACGTCGCTAGCTGCGAGACGTGCCAACGTCACAAGCGCCCGGCCGCCGCTACACCAGATCCCCTTCAGCCGTTAACACCCCCAGCACACCTTTTGAACAAGTAGGAGTTGACATTATGGGTCCATTTCCGATATCTAACAATAAGAAGCGTTGGATAATCCTCTGCGTAGGTCATCTAACGCGGTATGCCGAAACCGCAGCTATTCCCTCTTCTACCGCTGCATCCGTGGCAGACTTCTTGCTTCACTCCGTGGTCCTTCGTCATGGCCCACTGCGTGTTATTATCAGCGACCGTGGCCGCCAATTCACTGCTGATGCCGTTGAAGGATTACTACGCACGTGCAAGACACAGTTCTGTCGTTCCACACCGTATCACCCGCAGACGATTGGCCTCGTTGAATGGACAAACAGAACGCTGACCAACATGCTTGCCATGTACGTTTCTTCCAATCACAAGAACTGGGATGAAGTGCTGCCTTTTATCACGTACGCGTACAACACGGCAAAACATGAAACAACGAACTTCTGCCCATTTTATCTGTTGTACGCCAGGTTGCCGCTAAGCCCTCTAGACACTTTCTTACCCTTCATTCTACACAATGATGACTCTGTATCAAACACCCTGTGCCTCGCAGAAGAAGCCCGTCAAATTGCTTGTCTTCGTACTGTGGCCTCTCGACGTCGTTCGAAAGAACGATACGACGACCGTCACGAACTGGTTTTATTCGGAAAAGGTGACTTGATGTTACTTTGGACACCGCAAAGCAAGCGTGGATTGTGTCAAAAGCTTCTGTCACGATATTCAGGCCCATTTGTATTCTTGAAGTGTCTAAGCCAGCTTACTTACGTAATAGCTCGTCCTTTGTCCAATGGTCGACGATCGAGCAGAACGCAGCTCACTCACGTTGCTCCCCTGAAACCTTTCTACCCTCTATGTGCATCATTACTCGCCCTACGGGCTTCGTCTGCTTGCCGGGGAATGTAAAAGAGTCTTGGCACGATCGCAGTGTGCTGCCGCAAACGACCATCGTTCACCTCCTGTAAATAAAACCATCTTATCACAGCTCGCTGTTATTACAATATATATATATATATATATATATATATATATATATATATATATATATATATATATATATATATATATATATATATATATCCTTTACCCCCATTTGTCCCCCAATCCACTCTGCTCTCTTCTTGTCTCTTAAGGTTACACCTACCATTTTTCTTTCCATTGCTCGCTGCGTCGTCCTTAATTTACGCTGAACCCTCTTTGTAAGTCTCCAAATTTGTGCTTCATAGCTAAGTACTGGCAAGATACAGCTGTTATATACCTTGCTCTTGAGGCATAGTGGCAATCTACCTGTCATAATTTGAGAGTGCTTGCCGAATGTGCTCCACCCCATTCTTATTCTTCTAGTTACTTTAATCTTCAATCAAAGAAGAGGAAATGGACATGAGCCAGACACATAGCGTGTAGACAGGATAGCCGCTGGTCATTAAGAGTAACTAACTGGATTCCCAGAGAAGGGAAGCGGGTTAGGGGGAGACAGAAGGTTAGGTGGGCAGATGATATTAAGAGGTTTGCGGGTATAAATTGGCAACGGCAGGCACAGGACAGGGTTGACTGGTGGAACATGGGAAGAGAGGCCATATATATATATATATATATATACTTATATATATATATATATATATATATATATATATATATTCAAAAAAAATTATTCAGCCGCCACAGCCGGGATTTGATCAATATATATATATATATATATTGATCAAATCCCGGCTGTGGCGGCTGAATTTCCGATGGAGGCGGAAATGTTGTAGGCCCGTGTACTCAGATTTGGGTGCACGTTAAAGAACTCCAGGTGGTCGAAATTTCCGGAGCCTTGCACGGTGTATTCTGACCGACGTTTCGGCTGGTGGACCAGCCTTTGTCAAAGTAACAAATACATGTCAACGCGCTTGCTTATGAATACGATTCACATGGGATAATAAAGATCGGCGACGTACATCAGCGATTAGACGATTAGTAGCGTGAAGTGTTCATGACGGTACAGTTAGATATCATGCAAAAACATATAAATATATATACATATATAAAAATGTGGAACACCAAAGAATAGAAATTACTTCTTCGTGCTCACAGCATAACTCTGTAAGAACTGGAGATAGATTGCCCCGCCGCGGTGGTCGAGTGGCTAAGGTACTCGGCTGCTGACCCGCAGGGCGCGGGTTCGTATCCCGGCTGCGGCGGCTGCATTTCCGATGGAGGCGGAAATGTTGTAGGCCCGTGTGCTCAGATTTGGGTGCACGTTAAAGAACCCCGGGTGGTCGAAATTTCCGGAGCCCTCCACTACGGCGTCTCTCATAATCATATAGTGGTTTTGGGACGTTAAACCCAACATATCAAATCATCAACCGGAGATAGATAATGATAAAACAACAATGAAACACGGATATAGAAATATCAAAAACCACGTGATATTACAGCCAGATTGTGCGTCCTATACACAGCTCAGTCATTGTGATATGAATAAGATGAGTAGTTCATGCTTTTATTGCGCGTGCGCGTTGAAATAAAGTCTCGCATCCACATTCGTGATAGCGGCGGCGATTAATAAACTCATGTGACTGTAAACATTGGATCACAAATATACACAATACCAGAATCTTTAGAGACGGTATCCAACAAGCTTAGCCAATCACGCTACGGGCCAAGGGTTAAGGCTGATATTGCTTGGTGGGCACACTCGAAAGAGTGCCGGTACTTTCGTTTATGCCTGATGACACGGTGTTGAAATTGTAGATGATGTACGATTCGCGGATTTCCCGATCGTGGTGAAAACGAAAGACCGATTCAAGCATAGTGTCATGGGTTTGTGACATGGCCGAAGACAAGATGCTTTGTGTTGGTAATTAACAGTTTATTTGGGCGAACCTGTCTTGCACAGATAGCAGTGAACAGAGCGTCGGCCGTCGATCAACTACTGACAAGCGGCGAAGTGCGTCGGCATTTACACTCTTGCCATCGAACGTTCTAGCGTTATCGCTGGCGGTGGCGTAGGTTTCATAATAATCTCTACACTTTGTAGAGTGGGCATGATCTTATCGAAATGACCTACTGAAATCCGGAAGCCTCTCGAAAGCTGCACGCGCGTTTTGCGCTGAGAATTGTGTAGTGTTTTGGGGCGAAAACAAAACTTGAGAAATGGAACGCCGCATTGCCCCCCTCTGAAAAAGGCATCGTCCCAATGCTTTAACTAAAGATGAAGGTACAACAATAATGCAAGAAACTACAATGAATATTTTACGATACAATATTAATACAAAAAACTGTTTCAGTTTGTTAACGCGCATAAAACGGCTTGAGGCACTTGACATGGACGACTTCAGGTCGTGATCGGCGTCGGTGACGTCTCGGCCCACTTGATTACGAGGACAACCTCGTAATCAAGTGGGCCGAGACGTCGTACCACCCTGTACGGTCCGAAGTACCGTCGCAGAAGCTTTTCACTTAGTCCACGTCAGACCCAAGCACGTTCACCGGGCTGGTATTCCATAAAGCGTCGTCGCAGATTGTAACGGCAGCTGTCGGTCGTCTGTTGATTCTTGATACGGAGACGCGCGAGTTGTCGGGCTTCGGCGCATTGAATGTACTCACTCACATGGAGGTTTTCTTCGTCGGTGACGTTAGGTCACATGGCATCGAGCGTCGTTGCCGGGCTCCTTCCGTAGACCAATTTGTATGTAGATATCTGCGTCGTCTCCTGCACCGCCGTGTTGTATGCGAAGGTAACGTACGGAAAAGTGGCGTCCCACGTCTTGTGTTCGATATCGACGCACATTGCCAGCATGTCGGCGATCGTCTTGTTTAGCCGCTCGGTGAAGCCGTTGGTCTGTGGTTGATACGCTGTCTTCAGGCACTGGTTTGTCTGGCTGTATGCCAAGATCGCTTGAGTTAGGACAGCAGTAAATGCCGTTAATCTGTCGGTGATAGGGACCTCCGGGGTGCCATGACGTAGGACGATATTTTCAAAGAACTTAGCTACCTCGAATGCACTGCCTTTGCAAGGGCTTTTGTCTCGGCGTAGCGAGTGAGGTAGTCGGTAGCTACCACGATCCATTTGTTTCCGAAAGCCGACGTCGAGAACAGCCCCCGTAGGTCCATACTAATCTGCTGGAAAGGTCGGTGAGGTGGTTCAATTGGCTGCAGAAGTCCCGCCGGCGTTGTCGGTGGTGTCTTTCGTCGTTGACAGCCCCGGCATGTTCTCATAAAACGAGTGACGTTGGTAGTAAGATGTGGCCAATAGTACCTTTCTTGTATCCTCGCGAGCGTGCGAGAAACACCGAGGTGTCCTGCTGTCGTACCGTCGTGCAGGGTCTGCAGGAGTTCTGGTCGCAGAGCTGAAGGCACCACAAGGAGGTACTTGGCTCGAAGCGGTGAAAAGTTTTTCTTTTGGAAAAGACCGTTTCGCAGGAAGAACGACGCAAGTGCGCGCTTGAATACCTTCGGGACTTCGATGGTCCTGCCTTCGAGGTATTTTATAAGGGCCTTAAGTTCTGGGTCGGCCCGCTGTCGTTCAGCGAAGTCGTCGGTAGTTATCGTTCCCAAGAAG
Source organism: Rhipicephalus annulatus (assembly GCA_013436015.1). Taxonomy (NCBI): domain Eukaryota; kingdom Metazoa; phylum Arthropoda; class Arachnida; order Ixodida; family Ixodidae; genus Rhipicephalus; species Rhipicephalus annulatus. The sequence continues at coordinate 19,186 of WOVY01013558.1, forward strand.
TAGTCGTCCTCCAGGTCATTGTGTGATGGTTGGTCGACAGGTGCACGAGAGAGACAATTGGCGTCCGAGTGTTTCTTGCCGGACTTGTAAACGACGGTAATGTCATATTCTTGGAGTCTCAGGCTCCATCGTGCGAGGCGACATGAAGGGTCCTTTAAGGTGGCTAGCCAATACAAGGCGTGGTTGTCGCTCACAACTTTGAAGGGCCTGCCGTAGAGGTAGGAGCGAAATTTCGACGTAGCCCAGATGATGTCGAGGCACTCCTTTTCTGTTGTGGAATATTTGGCTTCTGCTTTGGATAGCGATCGGCTGGCGTAACTACTAACCCTTTCAAGTCTGTCAGCCCTCTGCACAAGAATGGTGCCAAGACCTACGCTGCTTGCGTCAGTGTGTATTTCTGTCTCGGCGAATTCGTCGAAATGAGCAAGTAACGGAGGCGTCTTGAGGCGATGTTTAAGCTCTTGGAAAGCATGTTCCTGCGGCGTTTCCCACTTGAACTCCACGCCGGCCTTGGTAAGGTTAGTGAGTGCATCGGCGATGCGGGCGAAGTTTTTCACGAACCGCCTATAATAGGCGCAAAGGCCCAGATATCGGCGCACCGCCTTCTTTTCAGTGGGCGGCGGGAAGTCGGAGATGGCGGCTGTTTTCCGTGGATCGGGACGAACTCTGGAATTGGTAATTATGTGCCCCAGAAACAAGAGCTCTTCGTACGCAAATCTGCACTTTTCTGGCTTATGTGTGAATCCGGACGTCTTGATGGCTTGAAGTGCAGCTTCAAGGCGCCGAAGATGCTCGTCGAAACTCGTGGAAAACACGACGACGTTGTCCAAGTACACAAGGCAAGTCTGCCACTTCAATCCTGCCAGAACTGTACCCATAACGCGTTGAAAAGCTGCAGGCGCGGAGCAAAGGCCGAAGGGCATCACCTTAAACTTGAAGAGGCCGTCCGGTGTTATAAACGTCGTCTTCTCTCGGTCTCTTTCGTCGACTTCGATTTACCAATAGCCAGTCTTGAGGTCCATTGACGTAAAGTACTTGGCGTTATGAAGCCGATCAAGTGCGTCGTCTATTCGCGGGGGAGGTTACACGTCCTTCCTTGTGATTTTGTTCAGGCGGCGATAATCGACGCAGAAACGTAGGGTCCCAACCTTTTTCTTCACTAACACCACGGGGGACGCCCATGGACTCTCTGACGACTGGATGATGTCATGCCGCAGCATTTCATCAACTTGTCTCTTCATGGCCTCACGTGCTCGCATCAAAACACTGAACGGACTCTGATGGAGTGGTCTGGCATTTTCTTCGGTTATGTTGCGATGTTTCGTGATTGGGGTCTGCCGAATTTTTGATGACGATGAAAAGCAATCTTCGTATTGCAAGAGCTGGGCCTTGAGTTGTTCTTGCTTATGGTTCGGAAGTCTGGGATTGACGTCGAAAGCTGTGGGAGGGCCTTGGTTCCTCTGAGCAGGTTCCGCAGAATCGGTGAATGCGAAAGCAGTGATGGAGTTCACAACTTCTTCGATGTATGCGACCGTTGTTCTTTTGTTCACATGTTTGTACTCATTGCTGAAATTCGTGAGCATAACCGTTGCTTTGCCTCCCCGCAGCTCTCCAATTCCTCTTGCGACGCAAATATTTCGGTTGACCAACAGATGCTGACTGCCTTCAACGACGCCTTCCAAGTCAGGTGATTTAGGAGCGCCGACTGAAATAATGACCCTGGAGCTAGGCGGAATGGTGACTTGTTCTTTCAGCACATTCAAGGCATGGTTTCCTGACGGCGTGCGTGGCAGTAGTGCTTCTTCTGTGGATAACGTTATCGACTTAGTTCTCAGGTTAATGACAACACCATGGAGACTTAAGAAGTCCATACCAAGGATGACATCTCTCCAGCAACGCTGTAGGACTACGAAGTCTGTAGGATAAATACGGTTGTTAATGGTGACTCTCGCTGTGCAGATTCCTGCAGGCATTACGAGATAACCTCCGGCTGTGCGGATTTCAGGGCCTTCCCAAGCTGTCCTAAATTTCTTTACCTTCGCGGCGAACGACCCACTGATGACGGAATAGTTGGCTCCAGTATCGACGAGAGCGGTCACACTGGGGCCGTCGATAAGAACGTCGAGGTCGCTAGTTCGCCGTCTCGCATTACAGTTAGGACGTTGCGTCGGGTCACGGCTGCGTCGGCTTGTTCCGCTGCTTTCATGTTGCGTCGTCAGGCCACCTTCGGTAAGTGATCTTTTGACGTCAGGGCTTTGCCTGGTTGGCGTTGTGTTCGGAAAGCTCCATCGCGGCGTCGTCGTCGTCGGAGAATCTTCGGTAGTTCATCGCATAGCAACCGCACCTCCATCGGTTGCTGCCCTTAGTTTCCCGGATACGGGCTAGGAGACCGGCCACGCGTTGGGCCAGAGTACTGCCGGGGGTGCGGTGACATGCGGTGGCTAAGCGACGGCGAACGGAAAGGACTTCAAGGTGTCCATTGAGTTCTTGTCAGGTAGTTGGCGATATCACGTGGCCGTTCTCCTGGCTGCAGACGCGGTGCATTGACGGCGAAGCCACGCAGTCCCATCTGTCGGTACTGGCGACGGCGGTATGCGTGCCCGGCCTCGCCGCAGTGGTAGCAGATTGAGCAGTTGTTAGTGCACGCCAAACGTCCGTTTTCCTCGGCGCACTGCGCTGGCGCGCTGGTGAACGGTAGGACGTCGGTGGGGGTGGGGGCGGCGGTGGCGTCTGGCTACGGAAGTGCGACAGGGCGGTGTTTTGGCGTGGACGGGGAGGAGCGTTGTGGCGCACTGCAGTGGCGTAGCTCATAGTTTCTGGCTCGGGCAGCAGTATTTGGGAAAATCGAAGCGATTGCCGAACTTCTTCTCGCACAATGTCGGCGATCAATTCCACTTGAGGCTGCGCTGAAGGTAACAGCTTGCGCAGCTCTTCCCGCACGATCGCTGGGATCGTTTCACGCAGGTCTTCGGAGTCACTGGCTTGAGGAGCAGTGCATTCTGGATTCAGGCGACGATTATACTGTCTGGTGTGCATGTCCAGGGTTTTTCCGATAGTGGTCGCCTCGGATACAAATTCCTGAACGGCGTTCGGTGGATTCCTCATTAGTCCCGCGAAGAGCTCCTGTTTGACCACTCGCATGACGAGACGAACTTTCTTCTCCTCAGGAACGTCTGGGTCAGCGTGACGGAATAGGCGGGTCATATCCTCTGTGAAAATCGCAACCTTTTCATTTTGTAGCTGAACCCGGGTCTTTAGTAGAGCAGCGGCCCCCTCTTTGCGAGCAACGCTCGCGAACGTTTGCAGGAATGCGCCGCAGAAGACATCCCACATTCGGAGCGTGGACTCCCGATTCTCGAGCCAGGTCCTTGCGGTGTCTTTCAGGTATAAGTACACACGACGGAGCTTTTCTTTGTTGTCCCAGTGGTTGAGGGCGGCCACACGGTCACATGTTTCTAGCCAGGTTTCCGGGTATTCAAACAATGACCCATGGATGTTGGTGGTTCCCTGGGTTGATGAATGACGATCGCGAGCTGCGACGCTCCGGTTGTCATTGTCGCTGCAGTCGAGGTCAAGGCCTTGGTCTTCCGCGCCTTGTCTTGTAGAAGCCCGTACTCCGGTGGGAGACCTTGCTGTCGGCGGCTTGTTCGCTGCTCTTGGCTAGGCGTCGGTGTCTTCTGCGCGACGTGGGCTGGGTTCACGGCTTGACGGCGGCGTCCGATACATGAACGAAGCAGCACCTCTACCAGACGTCACGGGGTCATGACGTGGCCGAAGACAAGATACTTTGTGTTGGGATTTAACAGTTTATTTGGGCGAACCTGTGCCCGGCAAACGGAAAGTGCGATTACAGTAGCAGTCTTACACAGATAGCGTTTAAGATAATTTTATTTCCGGATATATCTTACACAGCTTATGTGCACACATAAAAATGGACAATGGTGCGTATGTACAATGCAAGCTGTTATATACAACGAAAGAACTTATAGCGTATGCAGTGACGTACAATGCAGAAATTGTACAGCAAAGACAGGACATTCATGACATCGAGATGATTAAACTTAAATGAACAGTAAGTCTATATGAACAAACAAGGTGAGGTCATTCACAGTGTAGCGTGATATTTTGCATTCACCTGTGAGGGCAATTTGCTCTCGCGCTCAAGAACAATATTGCACAAAAATACATGTTTCTAAAGAAGAAAAGAAAAATACACACTGTCTTGTCCCAGTGGTACAAGCTCTAGCCCACCTCTTCAATAAGGGAGGAAAAGCATGAACACTCTGTTGTTCTTTACGATAATGAATCGCGTAGACCACCGTCAGAAGAAAGCCTTCTCTCCCAGCATGACTAGTTCTGCGTTAAGATGCATAAGCATTATGTTTCTTAGCCGATGTAGTAGGGGAAAGATGGCTCTCTGGGGGCGTCCCCTCAGGCAGGTCCGTCCCCTTCGTTTCCATAAGACGAAGGCTCCGATAGCCATTAAGAGTACGACAAAGTTATACCTGTGACTATACTTCCACTGCATACTCAATTGATTGGAACATTCTGGTAACCATGCGCCAAAAGGTACACGCTACTATACATTCATGGAAGACATGGTTCAGTGTTTCGACGCGACCGCATTGCGGGCATGTGGCGGAAGGCGCAACGCCCCACGCCGCAAGGCGGTCGGCCGTAGGTAACGCCCCACATTCCCTGAGCCAGTTTAGGTCACGGACCTCGGAGGGGAGAGACGTGTTTATAAGAGTCCAGCGTCTTTTTGCCCGGCATTTTCGGCGTTGTTCTTCAGATAGACTTTTAAATGCTATTAATTCGTTCATGTCGGTGGGGGACATTTACATAAGTTCTTGAACAGGAAAATCGTTTCGCCATTGATGCAAAGATTTTATAACATGTGTGGAATACGCTGGTGGCTGCTCAGCAGCTGGTCCCGTGTCGTTTGCTAAACCAAAAAGCTTTCTAGAGGATCCTAGCAGATACACTACAAGTTGCCTGCCTCGATACGATGAGTTCTCTAAGAGTGCCCGGGTGTTTTTGAGAGCCAACATGCGGCACATTACATCAAGGTTGGCTACACTGAGCCCACCCCATTTTACTGGTCGGCGGACCAAGGCTCTGGCAACAGCTTCGGCGTGGCCATACCAAAAAAAGGAGCCGCACGCAGTAGCCACTCTCCGCAAAACCCGTCGCGGTGGTCGTGCAATTCGGGCTACATAAAGCAGTGGCGCTGTTTTGCTGGATTTAATTAGATAAGCTATTTCAGTAAAAGGTAGTTGAAACGTTCTGGCGACTCCAATGCGTCTGTCCGCTTTGCGTTGGATTTCTTTCCATGTGGTGCGAGCTACCTCACCAGTCGAAAGGAAAGTTACACCTAAGACTTTAACGCCTTGGACGCCATCAGGAAACTCTTCAATGTGCATCCCAAAGCACAATGCCTTGCTTTTTCCGGGATGAAGGCGTGCTCCCGACAGGTAACTATACGTGTGGAATATTCGCAGAAAGGCTCTGTAGCTATCTATGTTCCGAATAAACAACGAGATGTCAACGGCGTATGCCACTACTTTCACTTCGCCCAAGCCTGGAAGAGGGAAACCACGTATCGAAGTACATTTCTGGATTTGTTTCAATAATGGATCTATGCATACTACAAAGAGAATTGCAGAGAGGGGACAGCCTTGTCGAATGCACCTACTTACTGCAATAGGTTCAGATGTATATCCATTCACTACTAATGACGTTTCTAAGTCTGTGTAGAGTTAACGGAGCGTATCGGTTAAATGTGTTGGGAAGCCATAACACTCAAGCACAGCGAAGAGATAGTTCCATTCTACGCGATCAAAAGCTTTTTAATGGTCCAAGGAAACAAAAACGCCCGATATTTGTGTTCTTGTAGCGTACGTGAATAAATCGCGAGTCAGCGCAAGCGAGGTATAGATCGTACGACCTGGGACACAGCATGCTTGTATGTCGCTTACTATTTCCGGTAGAATGATTGTTATGCGGTTTGCAAGGATGGCTGTCAATATCTTATAATCCGAGTTAAGTAGGGAAATGGGCCTCCACGCGCTTGGGTCGGACGGCTCTCCCTCGCTTTTAAGCAAGAGTATAACTCTGCTCTCACGAAACGTATTCGGTCTGATTCCGTCAGCAAAAAGCCCATTTAGCATTGTCAAAAGGTGGTCTTGTATTGTTTCAAGGAAGGTTTTATAGAAACTCAAAGGTATCCCGTCAGGGCCGGCGGCGGCGGTTGCGTTCATGTGCTGAAGCACAAAGCGTAATTCATCCAGCGTCACTGGGCTGCACAGACCATCGCGGAACTCCTCCGCCGGTACGCGGGAAATTTCCGCGCAAAACTCGTTAACTATGGTGGTGTAGTTCACGTCGTTCGCGTTCTCCACCCTGAAAAGATTCAAAAAATGTCTTTCAAAGACCCTCATTATGTCTTCTGCTCGTGTAGACTGTTCGGCGTTCAGCTACTGAACGAAAGGAAGGTGCATGTGTTCACCCAAGGAGCCTTTGCGAACACTTCGAAGAACCGCTGGATCTGAAACCGGTCGTCCGTTGATAAAAGACTGCGCAGCCGTGCGCGAACTAAGAGGTAGCAAAAGTTCGTACCGCGCCTCTAACTGATCGAGGTAGTCGTGCATTGCGAACGTCAGCGTCTTGCCTCTGCGTACAATGCGCGCTTTTCGTAGCGTGTCGTTTATCTCTGACGTCAGGCGCGCATTCCTTTCGCGCCCCGCTTTGATAAGCTCGGCGCGCCAACTGTGTTTCAATGCATCCCAGCTGCGGGGTTCAGGCGCCCTATCGCACGCTTGCTCTAGAGCATTGCGCAGTAATGCTACGCTTTCTGGGTCGTGCACGAGTGCGGTGTCCATTTTCCAATGGTTTCTAAATGTAGTGGATTCTTCAAAGAAAAGTTTTACAGACACTGCAAAATTATCTGTAATGCATGGAACGTACGGTGGGAAATGTAGGACCTCGCAACTAAGGACATGAGGGGCTAGCACTACTGGAAAATAATAGCGGTCTAGCCGGGTCATGTTGGGACCGCGCTGCCAGGTTGCAACGAAGTAATTCCCGTGAGTGTCGACCCACGCATCCCTGACCTTGAAATCGCGGATGAAGTGTCGCAATGCGCTAACTCCGCTATATTGTCTGCTTTGTCAGCGTCCGCGCGTACCTCTGTCGGTGTCCTCAACACAGTTGAAATCTCCAACTAAGAAAGTGGGGTAACTGTCAAACATGAATGAGTCGAGTGAATTGAAAAAGTCGGCCGTGCCCCCCCGTTGAACTGGGGTTATAATACGAGCGCCCTTACTCGTCTGCCGTGAAGGTCAAAGTCTACCGCTATTGTGCGGCCGTCAAAACCCTAAACAGAGTGTGCTCTTCGCCGTAACGCTGGTGTCAAAAAAACAACTCCAATTCCGCACATCTTTGAATCAGTCAGCGAGAAAAAGGCATCGACTCCAAAATGTGAACGAAAGGATTGCACATCCAAAGGGGTTCTAAAATTACATTCCTGTAAGAAAAGGATATCGACATGACGTGACCTCGCGAAGTGCATGACTTCTCTCTGCTTATCTCGGCGTCTGAAACCACTGATGTTTAAGGAGTGAAAATGCACCGTAGCCATTTTAAAATATGGGGAGTGCGCGCAAACTTCAGAGAAACCCCTTGCAGGGGGTGGGGCGAGCGCTCAACGAGTGAACAAAACTAAAGAGAGAAGTGCTCTGACGTCGTTAGAGAATTAGCGAGTTTTTGGGCTTACTACTGTCCGTAGAGCCTTCAGAGTACGTGGTCGGTGGGTGGGCTCGTTTGGTGGCTGGACGGTCTATTTCCATGGCGCTGGCACCGACACTCGCACCGGTGGCCGCACCTGTAACCTGGTAAATGGGGTTTGACAGGCTCAGTTTGCGAGTCTGAGCCGAGTACTTGCTGTCGCGGGCGCTCGTCGTTGTCGGTGGCATAATCAATGTTGCGGTCTTGTCTGGGCCGATGGTCGGAGCGTCTGCACGTCCCTTCGTTCGGGTGCCACGTCCCATCGAAGCTCTCAGTGCCTCGGAGCTACTGGTGGTACCAACTGTGTCAGAGCTGTAGCTCTCGTGGTTTCCGCTAAGCACGGGTACTCAGGCTTCGGATGAGCTGTGTCCTACATAGGCGTCCGGCGAGAAGTCACTGGCCTCGAACGGGGTGTGTAGGGTTGGCGAGGCTTTTTCTGACGGGGGAGGCAGGTCTCCTGCGTCTTGTGGTTCAGCATGAGCGTCAGTGTCGCTTTTGTCAGTGTCGCTCGCAGGCTCGAGCGCCGGATAATCATCTTGCATTGCGGGCGTGAGGTCAGTGAACACTCGTTCTTCGGTTGCCACTGCTGCAGCCGCTGCGAAGGACTTCGGACGTACGCAGTCAGCTGTTGCAAGGCTGCCAGAGCACTTGCGGCACGGTTCTACGCATCCCTCTGTGGCATGTCCAAACACGTTGCAGCGCGTGCAAAGGGGCGTCGCACAATCTTCGGCGATGTGACCAGCATTCCTGCACTTAGAGCCCACTTTCTTGACCCGCGGTAGTCACACATGACATTGTAGCCTTGGACTGTCAGAAAGTTTGGTATTTGGCTTTTCATTTCCACTCGCGCCACACGGACACCTGTGCCAACCCCAGTGCTGCCCTTGAACACTTGCTTGTGGATATGTTGCACGTTGCCGTAGGCGGAGAGAGCAGTCGCTAGGGTTGCGTCGCTTACCCACAGCGGTACCCGGAAGACTGTGACGTGGACTATTTCAGGACCTACGCTGACAAGTGAAACTGGTTCGCCGTTCAAGAGAATGGCGCCCCAGCTCTTCAGCTTGGTGGCTGCGTGGACGTTTGTGGCTGCGGTGCCGAACTTTGCACCTCCCATGTGCCGGGGGGACTTGATACCGGCTGGGCCGGTTACTGCTTTGAGGACATCTTGATGACGTCGACGGCGCTCCCCTGTGGAGCGCTGAAGGTAAAGCAATGAGCTTTCGGTGGTGGTGCTGTGAAAGCCATCACACTTTCGTCCTGGCCCTGCCTCCCACGGCTTGCGCTGTGGTGCCCGGGCGTTGGCTCACGATGAAGGCCCGGATTGAGCCTGGGTGTTTTCCAGGGGTTCGCTTGATGCTCGATAAGATGGGGTCGACGACTGCCAGCGTGCCTGGTCGCAGGAATCCCGGCTCCAGGTAAGCGGCGAACGGAGCGTCGGCCGTCGATCAACTACTGAAAAGCGGCGAAGTGCGTCGGCATTTATACTCTTGCCATCGAATGTTCTAGCGTTATCGCTGGTGGTGGCGTAGGTTCCAGAATAATCTGTACAGTTCGCAGAGTGGGCGTGATCTCATTGAAATGACCTACTAATGTCCGGAAGCTTCTCGAAAACTGCACGCGCGTTTTGCGCTGAGAATTGTGTAGTGTTTTGGGGCGATAACAAAACTTGAGAATTGGAACGTGGCAATAGTGACCCTAACTTTTTCAAACGAGTGCCCTGGTAAGCAAATATGTTTTGAGAGCGGGAGGTTAGGTTGCGTATTGGTATACGAATTATGGTTGTTGAAGTGTATTAGGAACGATGTTTCTGTATGGCCAATATAGTGTTCTTGGCAGACGGCGCACTCGAGCATGTATTTGAAGTTAGCGCTTTCGCAATTAAAGGGGCCGCGAATTTTAAGGGTGAAATCAGACGACGTACTAACGGCTTCCTGGGTGGTTTGCATATGTAGGCAAACCTTGCAGCGTGGTTTGTTGCAAGGTCCACAGCCAGATGTTCTGGGTTCGTTTAGTTTTGACGATGTTAGCATATCGCGGAGATTCTTAAAGCGCCGGTAGACTACGCGAGGTGGTTCAGGAATGATATTTTTCAGATGCTCACTTTGGGTAAGAATGTTGTGGTGGCGTTTGAGTATAGCAAGAACCTTTGGCACTGATGCCGAGTAAGTTAATACGAGATTAGTGCCAGCACGTTGTTCATGCAAACTGTTTGCGCTAAGAATGTCGGCTCTATTCAACTGGTCTGCTCGGTCTATAGCGTCATCGACCAAGTCCACTGGATACCGTCGTTTAATGAGAGTGCTTTTAAGTTGCTTGCAGTTAGAAACTCTTCGCCATCGGAACTCAATCGCTTAAAAGGGTGAGTCAGACTATAAGGTATACCTGTCTTACAATGTCGCGCGTGACTGCTCTGAAAATGGAGAAGCTGGTTTTTATAAGTAGGTTTGCGGTATAATTTGGTGATCAGTTTTCCTTCAGAAAGCGCGACGGTGACATCCGTTTTAAGCGATAGTGTTCCGATCACGAAGACTTCCTATCTAACGGCGAGTAACTTAAAGTGCTCTCATTAAATGACAGTATCCAGCGGACTTGGTCGTTGACGCTATAGACCGAGCAGACCAATTGAATAAAGCCGACATTCTTAGCACAAACAGTTTCCCTGAACAACGTGCTGGCACTAATCTTATAATAACTTACTCGGCATCAGTGCCAAAGGTTCTTTCTATACTCAAACGCCACCACAACATCCTTACCCAAAATGAGCATCTGAATAATAAGTTTCCTGAACCACCTCGCGTAGTCTACCGGCGCTCTAAGAATCTCCGCGATATGCTAACATCGTCAAAATTAAACGAACCCACAACCTCTGGCTGTGCACTTTGCAACAAACCACGCTGCAAGGTTTGCCTACATATGCAAACCACCCAGGAAGCCGTTAGTACGTCGTATAACTTCACCCTTAAAATTCGCGGCCCCTTTAATTGCGATAGCTCTAACGTCATATACATGCTCGAGTGCGCCGTCTGCCAAGAACACTATATTGGCCATACAGAAACATATTTCCAAATACGCTTCAACAACCATAAATTTCATACCAATACGCAACCTAACCTCCCACTCGCAAAATATATTCGCTTACCAGGGCACTCGTTCGAAAAAATTAGGGTCACTATCGTGGCTTTCATTCTCACCACGATTGGGAAATCCACGAATCGTACCTCATCTACAAATTCAACACCGTGTAATCAGGCATAAACGAAAGTACAGGCACGCTTTCTAGTGTGCCCACCAAGCATTATCAGCCTTAATCCATGGCCCGTAGCGTAATCGGTTAAGTTTGTTGGATACCGTCTATAATGCTTCTGTTATTGTGTATATTTTTGTGACCTAATGTTTACAGTCAATTGAGTTTATTAATTGCCGCCGCTATCTCGAATGTGGATGCGAGGCTTTATTTTAACGCGCACGCGCAATAAAAGCATCAACTACTCATCCTATTCATATCACAATGACTGAGCTGTGTATATGACGCGCAATCTGACTGTAATATCACGCGTTTTTTTTTAATATTTGGTATCCATGTTTCATTGTTGTTTTATCATTATCTATCTCCGGTTCTTACAGAGTTATGCTGTGTGCACGAAGAAGTAATTTCTGTTCTTTGATGTTCTACATGTTTATATATGTACATATAATAATTTGTGTTTTTGTATGATACTTATGTTTTGCATGATATTTATGTTTTTGCACCGTCATGAACACTTCACGCTATGAATCGTCTAATCGCTGATATACGTTGCCGATCTTTATTATCCCTTGTGAATCGTATTTATAAGCAAGCGCGTTGTCATGTACTTGTTACTTTGACAAGGGCTGGTTCACCAGCCGAAACGTCGGTCAGGATATACCGTGCAAAACCAACGTGCGTCGTACTCTATTTTCCTTTATATTCTACCGGGGCCAGCGTTACTTCCTTGCTGCAACTGTTTTTCCGCAATGGCCCCCGCAACGACGCCGTTAAAGCACATCAACCGGAGGTTTCCAATGACCGAAACTTCCACAGTCGTCATCGATGACTCCCAATCAAAGTACTTGCACCAATACTTCGATCCCACTTCTCTAGGTACGCCAGCTTTTATTTCGCAAATTGACGCCAAGATTGATGACGTTCGGTCACTCATCAACTTTGTGCCAGAAATAGCCAATACCCTCATGTTCCTCGTTGAAACTAATGATATGGCAATAGGAAGAGCAGAAGCTGCGTTCGACAAGTATCGCTCCCTGCTTGATTTTGTCATGAAGACTATGCCGAACATATCCAGAATTTATGCAACACTCGTCCTTCCTAGTTTAACCAACCGTCGCCGCCGTAACTGCAACCTCTCGTTCGTCCGACGTTGCAACAGGGAAGCAAGTTACTTCAACCGACTGCTACGTGAATTCTGCAGTCACTCAAGAAAAGTCTTTTCCTGGACCACGGCTTCCAACACCTGCCCCCAGCGCGCGTACTGGCTGCCGACGGTCTTCATCAGAGTTTTGAAGGTGTCGCTCTCATCACCAGCCACATTCGTGAACTTTGCTGCAAGCGCAACAACAAACTGCCACTGTGGTGTGAACTCGCGTCGTGTTACCCTTCACATGGGGATACGCAGACTTCTCCAAGAGTGTGCTACCCTCAACCCTGCCCAGACGCCGAAATCAACTCTCCAGTTCTGAGCCGCCAGAACTTGAGTGAGGAAAGTGCACAGACTACTCCGTCCTAGGGCCGCTGCTACCGGAAGAACCCTGCTCGCGACAACGCTACCAAATGACTGCCAGTTCCTGGTAAATCTGTTATGCATGTGCCTTCTAAAACATTTCCGAGAAAAGCATCCGTTCAGAGCTGCATTTCACTACATTGTCGGCACACTTGAGTGCTTCTAAAGTTCGTAAAGGTTTACAGCTAAGATTGCAACCGGCCACTTGTGATCTATCTTCTTTGCACAAAGCCAAGTGGCAACAAGTATTGAGTGACGCCTCACTAGAACTACTATGTATAGTTATTCATCACTACAAATCGCATGCGCTTAGCCTCCATAGCGAAGAAGCCTGCCTTACTGCTCAATTAGCGTCTCGTGAGTCGGAATCCTTAGAAGCCTATAAACGTAAGAAAAAGAATAACTTAAGTACGCTTAAATGCAATAAATTCATTCGCGACGGCATAGACCCGTCTGTATATACCACTAACATGATCAATGCTCCTGTTAAATCATCAGTCAGAAGCATGCCCACTGAACTCGGCGATAATGTCGTAAACCTATCGGCTATCACTCTCTCTTGTGCTCAAATAGCTGCATTGTCGAAAGGTCTTACTTTTTGCCCAGCCTCAGGTGGATTGAGTGAATTCCAGCTTTTAAAAGATTTGGATAACTTTGCACGTAACATGCGCCTTAGGGAATACTCTTATGATCGTGAAAATTCTAATAATAATACATTACCAGTGCCGTCGCACAAGAGGTGGACACCACCAGCACAACGTATTCAATGCCTCCATATGTACATCAGGGCTGTACAGCATGACGTCTTTGAGGCTTACAAGACCCGTGTTCATTATCGAAAAAAATAAACAAAAAAGGAAAAAGCAGCGCTCGAACATATATCCAATAACCCTGACATTGTCATCATACCTGCCGATAAGGGAGGAGTAATCGTTATTCTTGATAGGAAGGATTACATAGCGGAAGCTACCTGACAACTCTCTGACGACAGTTTTTATACAGCCCTCCCAACCGACCCAACAGATAGTTTTAGGTCCGCCTTGCAAGACAAACTAATGACTCTAGCAAGAGATAAAAACTAGAGGAAGTAATTGTTCGGTCACTTATTCCGCTCAGCCCTGTAGCCGGCAGATTTTAGATACTCCCGAAAATTCATAAACAAGATAATCCGGGCCGCCCAATCATCTCCAGTATGAACACTACAACCGAGAACTTGGCGCGCTATGTTGATTCCGTTATTAAAAATATTCCCGAGACATTTCCATCATTCGTCAAGGACACCAATAATTTTCTTCAAGACATATTAAGTCTTAACATTCCCCAAAATGCAATACTTGAAACACTGGATGTCGCTTCACTCTATACTAACATATCGCATGCCGATAGAATTGCTGCAGTACTTAATGCATACTAGGATTCTTGGCTCGATACACCAATCGATAAAGAAGCCCTACAATTGCTATTGAAGCTTATCCTTGAACTCGATAACTTTCAATTTAATAATTGTCATTACGTTGAGATCTGTCGCACGTCAATGGGAACCCGAATAGGCCCTACTTATGCTAACATTTTCATGGGCATTCGAGAGAATAATTATTTGTCCAGCACTGACCTACAGCCTTTGTTTTATAGGCGGTTTATAGATAATATATTCTTAATTTGGACGCATGGGGAGGACACGCTCTTAAAATTTATAGATGGATTCAATAATTTTCATCTGTCAATCAAGCTTTTGCAAAGCTATTCGCCAAATTCTGTTAACTTTCTGGATGTCAACGTCGCGCTTTCTGAAGGAAAATTGATCACAAAATTATACCGGAAACCTACTGATAGAAACCAGCTTCTCCAATTTCAGAGCAGTCACGTGCGACATTGTAAGACAGGTATGCCTTATAGTCAGACTCGCCGTTTTAAGCGATTGTGTTCCAATCGCGAATATTTTCTATCTAACTGCGAGCAACTTAAAAACGCTCTCATTAAACGACGGTATCCAACGGACTTGGTCGATGACGCCATAGACCGAGCAGACCAATTGAATAGAGGCGACATTTTTAGCGCAAACATTTTGCCTGAACAACGTGCTGGCACTAATCTCGTATTAATTTACTCGACATCAGTGCCAAAGGTTCTTTCTATACTAAAACGCCACCACAACATCCTTACCCAAAGTGAGCATCTGAAAAAATCCTTTCTGAACCACCTCGCCTAGCCTACCAGCGCTCTAAGAACCTCCGCGATATGCTAACATCGTCAAAAAAAATGAACCCAGAACATCTGGCTGGGCACCTTGCAACACACCACACTGCAAGGTTTGCCTACATATTCAAACCACCCAGGAAGCCGTTAGTACGTCGTATAACTTCACCCTTAAAATTCGCGGCCCCTTTAATTGCGATAGCTCTAACGTCATATACATGCTCGAGTGCGCCGTCTGCCAAAAACAGTATATTGGCCATACAGAAACATCGTTCCGAATGCGCTTCAACAACCATAAATCGCATACCAATACGCAACCTAACCTCCTACTCTCAAAACATATTCGCTTACCAGGGCACTCGTTCGGAAAAATTAGGGTCACTATACTTGAATCGGGCTTTCATTCTCACCACGATCGAGAAATCTGCGAATCGTACCTCATCTACAAATTCAACACCGTGTCATCAGGCATAAATGAAAGTACAGGCACGCTTTCTCGTGTGCCCACCAAGCATTATCAGCCTTAACCCATGGCCAGTATCGTGATCGGTTAAGCTTGTTGAATACCATCTCTCATGCTTCTGTTATTGTGTATATTTGTGATCCAACGTTTACAGTAACTTGAGTTTATTAATCGCCGCCGCTATCACGATTGTATATGCGAGACTTTTTTTAACGCGCACACGCAATAAAAGCATCAACTACTCATTTTATTCATATCACAATGACTGAGCTGTGTATATGAAGCACAATCTGACTGTAATCTCACGCGGGTTTTTTTTTGAAATTTTGATATCCATGTTTCATTGTTGTTTTATCATAATCTATCTCCGGTTCTTACAGAGTTATGCTGTGTCCACGAAGAAGTAATTTCTGTTCTTTGGTATTCTACATTTTATATATGTGTATATATTTATTTGTGTTATTGCATGATATCTAACTCTACCGTCATGAACACTTCACGCTATGAATCGTCTAATCGCTGATATACGTCGCCGATCTTCATTATCCCATGTGAATCGTATTTATAAGCAAGCTCGTTGACATGTACTTGTTACTTTGATATACATATATAAGTTTTTTTATACTAGCGCCCTGTTGACTAGACTGCTTAACAAAAAAAAACTTGTGCTTGCTACAGCCACGCCCACTGCATGTCTATACGCAGCTATAGGTTTATGACCACCACGTCGCGGGAGCGAATCCTGGCTGCAGTGGGTGCATTTTCGATGGAGGCGAAAATGCTGTAAGTGCTTGGGCTCCGATTTGGCTGCACGTCAAGAAACCCCAGATGGTCAAAATTTCGGAACCCCTTGACTACGGCGTCTCTCAGAATCATATGAGGTTTTGGGATGCTAAGCCCCCACATATTCATCAATCAATCAATCAATCACGCAATCAATCAGGTTAATGACCACCATATTTTTATTTCTCAGCTTAAGTTACATGATGAGTATGTTGGTAGGCCTTCCTAAGGTTAGGATTGGCCTGCTCACTTGCCTGTGTTGAACCTTCGTCATTAGACATTTAAGTGTGCCTTTAGCCGTATTGAGGCATAGTAAAAATACGTATCAATATATTGTACACTCGCATACAAACGAAGTTTGATGGCTAATCCCAAAATTTTGTCGCGCGCAAGTACGTGTGTGTGAGTTTGTGGGTTTTGAGATAATAGCAGAACGTGTAAAGGTTCAATACAAATGTTATTCTCTGGCTTCAGTGCATCTTAGCCCACGTACAATGAGTCATTGTGTAATATTCTTGAACGTGGCCTATCAAACCTTGGAACTGTGCCTGGCTTTTACCAATAAAAACAATCTATGCCCAGTGAAAATTATTATGCTGATCGACTCCGACGAGGTCTGTTCCGGTGAGTACACGTATGAACACCCCTTTAGCAATATTCCTGTCACCGAGCGAATTTACGCGCTAGCGCACGATATTCCTGCCCAAAATCTCAGAGAGTGCCAAAGTCGTGATAAACACAGTGACACGTTTTTAAAGACGATAGTCTTCCTTGGAGATATTCCGCGCGAAAATTTCGGTCTGTCTGTCTGTATGTACATTTGTCCATTCCTAACAGCATCGGTACTTGAAATGGTCGACCCCAGCCGCAGCGCCCACCAATGTTACTCAAGGTTGAGCGTTCATGCTTGTGCAATTGTCAATAAAAAGCAATTCTTGCGCATGTCTGGGGTACCATAACAACACGTATATATTCTGCATGCGCGTGTTTTACTAGAAAACGCATACGTAACTCAGTTGAAGGACCGTTGCGCTTATCACGCTGCGCTGACCATGCAACGCTTGCATTGGAAGGCGAGTGTTTCCAATGCTTTGCTAAGACGAGACGGTGGTGGCACCTACTCGTCGCCTTGTGTTCTACACCTTATCACCTCTGAGATGGGCGCGGAAACTCGTCTCAGAGCCACGCGCTTTGTTTTCTAAGTAAACTGCCAGATGGCGCTCATGTCTCAGGTGTGACGTGAGTAGTTGTGCTCGTTCGCCTCCGCTGCATGCTCGAGACACTCTAACGCAGCGCCTCCAGAATACCATTAACCGATTTTCTT
This sequence comes from Rhipicephalus annulatus, assembly GCA_013436015.1. Taxonomy (NCBI): domain Eukaryota; kingdom Metazoa; phylum Arthropoda; class Arachnida; order Ixodida; family Ixodidae; genus Rhipicephalus; species Rhipicephalus annulatus. The sequence continues at coordinate 36,494 of WOVY01013558.1, forward strand.
GTGCAAAACATCAAATAAATGTCTTGTTCACTCTCTCCACACGCCTGACTATTGTCTTTCGACGACATTTGCAGATTAACATGCAGATACGGAGCCAATTTTTTCCGTGTGCCGACATTGTTCACTGTAGAAGCGCCCAGAAATGATGTAGGGATAGTAGCACCACTTAGTTTCTAAATCGTGTCAGCGCCAAGCGACGAAAAAAAGGTGGGTAAGTAGGGGGGGGGGGGTTCCGTGAAAAAGTTTAAGGGGGGTTGCAACCCCCGAATTCCCCCCCCCCCTGTTTACAGCACTGGACATGTGGGTCTTATTATCGTCTTGCAGCGTACTACCCGACTGCATCCAGGTCTCCTCCTTAAATTTCCACTTGAATGAGCAGGAAGGTTAATTACTACCTCCGTGGTGGCCACGTTCTGCCTAGATGGCTGGGCATGTTTTGCAGGAACTGCAAATTAATTTCATTAACATATCTATAGAGCTATCCAATTTCTAATATCATCATTTTTGTAAAGCAGTGAACACAGCTGCATCTTGAAAATTGTAAAGTATAAGATACAATTAGGGGGAGGAAATAAAAAAGTCACAAGGCAAAGCAAAACTCTATTCATGTTACAGTTTACAAGTCCTTGTAGACGATGTCATTTTACGAAATATGCGGATGATCTGAGGCTACGGATGGGGTTCTTCTAAACGCGCTATCAGGGCAGCTTCGACTGGGGATGATTCTGTAAGTGCCACGATATATGGGGAAAAGGCGTTCTGTTCTGGAATCGTTAATACTAACAACAAATTTTGATGAAAGTTGGTCAGGGCAAATAAACGTTTTATTTTATGAACGTGATTTCGTCGACTTGATACTATTCGGGCAGGCAAAAGAGTAGCTAAACAAATTAGTTGTTACCGTCTACACATTGTGACCAATTGACCACCACGCAAATTTTCATCGCAGATCAAGACTAACAAGATTTAGTTATTTCTTCAAGGAGTCAGTTTCGTAACAACAGTATGAAGACAAGATGAACTGGGATGCTTTATATTTAATTGATTCAAGTAGTTTAGGCAAGTAAATATGACGTGGGTGCCAAATCATGAAGGATATATTCCAAAGAAGGCGTGGTGAGAAAATATTCGGCACAATGCCTTGTGCCAGTGCTTGCAAGTGGCCTGGGTCGTTAAGGTAGCCTGACGTTTTGCATGCTTTAGAGTTGACGTGTTCAATAAGCGCAATCCTGCTTCAGTTCTATTCAAAAGGACTCCAAGGTATCTAATTAGGGATACTGCGAAGAAACTAGCACTACGTATTTTATATTGCGCAGTGTTCGGGTTAACAGGCAAAGCGAATTGTACGTGTTTTGTCTTTGAAATATATTTATTTCCACTTGTTATGGGCTGCGCTAAACAGTTAGCCTATTTATGACAAACTGGAGTGAAAATATATCATTCTGGCTGGCTATGGCTTTAGAAAGAACGCAATCGTCTGTGAAAATGCGTACTTGAGATGTGAGATTACTGTCTATCATTTATGTTGATTAACAGAAGCAATTGACTCAGGATGAAGCCTTGGCGAACTCCTGAGATAAAGTTATTACGGTTAGAAAGACAATTTGTATTGGGATAGCAATTATATGGGCACTCTCGGCTGGATATTGCCGCCGGCGTCGGCGAGTACGTAGACGTGGACGTCGGCGTCAATGTGATGCACCGTATATATATTGTAACGCACGGTTCAATGAACACTTTTAATAGATTAACGTAGGCGGGGCAAACTTGCGCCCGTGAATAACAACACAGCTAGAACGAAATCTTCTAGTTGTCTCGAGGATTCACTTCTGCCTCTACCTCCACAATCTTTTTTTTTTTCAACACGGGTCACGCGCAGCTGGGCCTTGCAGGCTCATGTGTCGCAAACCATCCGGAGGGCACAAGTATCGGCCAGCGCACGCAACTTGAAGTCACATTGTGCCATTGCCCCCTTTTGCATAGTGCATCGTCCCTGTGCTTGTGTCGGACTGGTCGCATGGCGGTCATTCATAACACCTCGTCGAGAATGCAGTTAACATCAAACAACGTTGTGTTCTTGACGTTTCATTGCCTGTCGTGATACAGTATCATCCTGACATGTACAGTTTCCGTGCGCTGCCGCCGTCGTGATGAAATATCCTGTCCTTCTGGCATAACGTGGTAGTTAAGCGAGCCGACGCAGCGGAGCACTCTGTACGGAACGAAACGGCGGCGAAGCAGTTTTTCTGATAGGCCACGTATTCGTACAGGAATCCACACCCATGCTCTATCTCCTGGTGCGTACAGGATGTCCCTTCTTCGCAGATTGTATCGGTGCGTGTTGGTTTTCTGCTGTTGGAGAACGCGATATCGTGCAAGCTGTCTGGCCTCTGCTCTCTGTATGTATTCGTGAACGTCATAGTCATTCTCCGACGTCTCGTCAATAGGTAATATTGCATCTAAAAGTGTCGTTACCGTCCGGTCAAAAAACAAGTTGGAATGGCGTCATCCGTGGTATCCTTTGCATCGCAGTGTTATAGACGAATGTTGAATAGGGTAATATTTTATCTCAAGGACGGTATTCTATATTCACGTTTATTGACAACATTCCAGCCAGCGTTCTGTTCAGCCGTTCGGTAAGATCATTCAAAAGTCATTTCACCTTTTGTCAGCTGCGTCAGTGGTTCAGTGATTCGTGAAAAAGTTTTAACGAACCGTCGATAATAGGCGCATATACCTAAAAATCACGTAACAGCCTTTTTGTCTGTTGGCTTCGGAAATTTCGGTGCGGCCCAGCTTTTGCAGAGTCTGGGCGGACGCCTTCAGCACTGATAACATGGCCGAGAAAAGGGAGCCACGGCAGCCGAAATGACATTTCTGCGGTTTTATCGTCAAGTCCACTGACTTGATCACAGTGAGCACGGCCCGGAGCCTTTTCAAATGTTGCTCGAAGGTAGCATTGAAGACTACGAAATCGTCGAGATAAACCAGGCACGACTGCCATTTCAGACCACAAAGCATTGTGTCCATCACCTGTTGGAATATGGCGGGTGCTGATCAAACGCTGAAAGGGAGAACATTGAACTCATATTTATTTATTTTATTTATTTATTTAGCAATACTGCTAGCCCCAACATGGGGCCATAGCAGAGTGGGTATACATAGTACAACAAAATCAACAGTACAATACTGCAGTCAACACAGAACAAAGCACTTCAAACAACATAAAAAGTCAAAATCTGCACAAGAAAGAAGACGTGCTCGTTCAGCATTGCTGTCACCGTACTGCCACGTTGCCCACTCTATAAACTCATATAAACGATTTGGTGTTCAAACGGTGTTTTTTCGCGATCTCTTTCATTAACTTCTATCTGCCAATATCCACTTTTAAGATCCAGTGAGGAAAAATACATGGCATTTTGCAGCCTATCCAGAGTGTCATCAATTCTTAGAAGAGGATAAACATCCCTTTTGGTGACGGCGTTGAGCTTCCGGTGATCAATGCAGAAACGTAAGGGTTTTCTTCACAAGAACAACAGGTGACGCCCATGAACTTTATTAAGGCTGGATTACGTCGTCTTTGGGCATTTCTTTAACCTGATTACCAATAGCTTCTCTTTCACTTGGTAACACTTGGTAGGGATGCTGGTATACTGGCCTCACTGACTCGTCGACAATGATGCGATGTTTGGCGACAAGAGTACGTCGAACTTTAGATGACAACGAGATACATTCGGCGAACTCCCTTACAAGACCCTCTGTTCGCTCTTTTTGACTTTGTAGTAGCCCTGGCTCAATGTCGATGGCTGCAAGGACAGACTCCACGTGTTGGAAATCAGACTCATTGGTTTTGAAAGTACGCAGCTCGGTAACCTGCACGAAATCATTCAGACTGGCAATGACGGTTCACTTTGGAACATGCTGCACCCCATTTACATAGTTTGTAAGTAGAACATTTGTACATCCGTCGTGAAACTTAACAAGGCCTCGTGTTATGCAGATCCCTTTTTGAAATAATAAGGCAGTGTTGTTAGCAAGTCCTTCGAATTCACTGAATTCTTTGTTGGTTACTGCGACAAATATGCTCAATCTTGGCGGCACTTTGACGGCATCAACTACAATACAAAAGTCATATACGTTTTCTTCCGTTTCAAAAGTAGCAATCGCGTGACTAGTCGAAAATGAGACAGAAGGTTCTCGCAAGTTATTTACAGCGCCATTAGCTCATAAGAAATCTATGCCGCTAGTCAAGTCTCTTGAGCATTCCGGCAGCACAATAAAACTGGCGACGTACGTGAAACCCCCATTCCAATTTTTGCTGTACATATTCCAGCAGGGTCGATGAAGTGCCCTCCTGCTGTGCGAACTTGTGGTCTTTTCCAAGGCGTCAGCACTTTCTTCAGTATTTTAGAAAGTCCGCTACTTATCACTGAATAATCTGAGCGTGTATCTACCAGTCCGATGACTTCGTAGCCGTCAACGAACACACGTAAATCGCAAGTAACGTCACTATCGAAGTACCGGTTTCTGAGTCGTTCATCGTTCAGAGTCAGCAATGGAGGTTTGTTGCTTGGAGAACGAGACCTTGGGAAGCTTGCTGAAGGTCGGGGCTAGGTGACCTATACTTACCCGTTGTCGTTGCGCGAGGTTGGTTTCGTTGGAAGCCACTTGAGCTTTGACAACCTGACAGGTATTCTTCAATTTCGAAGGGACGTTCAACCATTTTTTGGTCAAGGTGCATTGACAGGAAAACCACGTAGTCCTGCTTAGAGGTAGTGGCACGTTTGGTGGAGCTGACCAGCCTCCCCACGGTGGTAACAAAGCGGTATCCTGTCGGGAGTGCGCCAGACATTGCTCTTCTTGAGTTTCCTCTCTGGCGTTGGCTGCAAGGTACTCGGCGGCATCGAGTACTGCATAGGTGTAGCCGCCGCGACGTCCGCACGTCCTGGAGATCCTCGCAGTAGCACATCGGCCTACGTCATTCTCGTCTGCTGTTGTAGGGGCGGTTCTGGCTGTGCGTTGCTCGAAGGTTCGCGTACCACCTGCCTGACCTCCTCACGAATCACATCGGCCAGAGACGAAAACATTGGAGCGTTCTGGTCAAGGCGCTGCTTCGGGAGCTCTTTTCGCACAACAGACCGCACCAGCTCGCGTCGTGCTTCCATGCCGTTACCAAAGACTGGTGGCAACATGTCAGAGGAAGTGATGATCGCATCCCAGTTGGTCGCTGTTGTAGCGTTCTTTCCATCGTAGTCGCCTCGAAACGCAACTCGGTGACGGCGCGCGGCAGGCTTCTAATTAGTCCGGCAAAGAGTTTTTGCTCACGCCTCGCATCAGATGATGCAGCTTCCTGTCTTCGCTCATATTTGGATCCACTCGGCAGAATAGGCGAGAAATGTCTTCCAAATACATGGTGACACTTTTGTTATTTGGCTCATTTCTTGTCTGTAGCGCAGCTGCAGCTCTCTCTTTCTCTTTGTGGTCTGTGTTCGGGAAAGCAGCGAGCAGATACCGTCGAAAGTCATCCCACAACTGGATAGTAGCTTCGAGGTTTTCACACCACGTTCATGCGCTATTTTCCAGCACGAAGTAAACACTTCCAAGTTTGCGCTCTTCCCCATATCCGTTAGCCTTTCCGATGCGTTCAAAGTGTTCAAGCCAGTCCTCTGCGTCCTCATAGCTTTTGCCGTGGAAAGGTTTTGGTAGCATTGACTGGTTCACTACAATGTTGGCAAGAGTGACCTGAGCTGTCATGTCGGTTGCGTACCCATTCACAGCCGTTGAGGTTCTATCGGAAGTCGATAAAGGTAAAAATTCAGAACCCTCACCACGTAGGCGTTGACTGCAGCACTGATGAACAGGCGTCAGCCTGTTAGGTCCAAATTGCTGTGGTTCTGGACTGTGTTCTTTCACTCGAAAGGGACTTGGCATCACACCTGGCACCTCCACCAAATTTGTAACGCATGTTTCAATGAACACTTTCAATAGACTAACGTAGGCAGGACGAACTTGTTACCGAGAATAACAACACAGCTACAACGAATTCTCCTAGTTGTCTCGAGGATTCACTTCTGCCACTTCCTCCACGTTCTTTTTTTTTCCAACACGGGTTGCGCGCAGCTGGGCCCCGCCGGCTCATCCGTCACAAACCATCCGGAGGGCACAAGTATCGAACAGCGGGCGTAACCTGAAGTCACATTGTGTCAATATATACGTAATATACATATGAAAACGCAAGAAAGAAAAAAATCCAGAAAAAAAGACTCCGCCACGCGTAATCGTATGTGGGATCCACGCATCGTTAATACGAGGCTTTAACCACTGAGCCACAGAGAGGTACCTCCTTCAACGTTCAAAAGGCAAGCTTTTTATACCTAGCACTTTTCGCTGCTGCCGGACGTCTCGCGGGCGACCTACCGTGTTTTCAGCATTATAAGCAAGATGGCGAAAAGAGCCCGCGATGCCTCACATCTCTCATGCGTACTTTGGCCTATGGAGAGGAGGATAGTGGACAATCTCTCGAGCGCCCATATCTCCCGGTGGAGAGGATCATGCGTCTTGGGTGGCGGTGGGCTTCACTGGAGTGATTCTGTTGTAGTTATGGGGCGCACAAAGGTCCCTGCAATTTTTTTCACAGCCTTTCTTTGCGAAAAGGATGCGCTTCTCGGACGCAGCGAAGTAACATCTGAGACACTTATTCGCGTACATATGTACCTGTCAGTACATTTCGTGCGTCATTTGTGCGTGAGAAACGCGGGGCACGTTTCGACCTGCTTTCCATTCTGCGCGTGACTTTCCAATTTGTTGCTTTCATGTTCATTGCTTCGCCTTTGCGGCAAAGCTATTACTTTTTTCAATTAATCACCTGAAATATTGATACACAACCTTTGCAACCTTCGCCGAGCACGGTGCATCGTATTTAGTTTATTTATTATTTACCCGTAACATTATGTTAGTAAGTTATTCTTCAGATCATCATGTCGAGTTGTAGTCAAGTCGTAAGTTTGGAATATTACCCTTAACGTAATTGTGTGGCACCCATTCAAATAATTTGGAAAAGTCATTGCAGATGGCGTCAGTGTAATGTTCATTGTGTATATAAGTGACAATAACTGTGAACTTCATACAGTTAAGTTTAACATTAACAATTCTGTCAGAATCAATGTTGATTATTGTGGACCAAGTTTTTTTTTGTTCAGGTGAGCTGTAATGCACGTCTGTAAAATGTGCTCAAGCAGTTTGCAACTGATGTATGTTAGACAAAGTGGTCTGTAACTTGTAGGGGCCGCAGTGTCAAAAAACTTGAAAACAGGTAAAAATAAAGGCGCAGATTTTCAATATACCAGTATACAACCTTTGTTCAGCGCCTGTGTAAATAATTAAGATAGCAAAAGATACGAGTATTTGTACGTAAATTTCAGTAGTAGGGCACTTTCTAAATTGGTTAGTGCTATCCATATCACTCAAACTTGCCACTAACGGAAAGTAAAGTTCCGCATGATTAAATTTTGGGATTGCCACTTGCGAAAACTTTTTCGGAATATTTTTCGGCATATTTGGTAACGCAAAGTTGAAAAATTTGGCAGATTCCATGTACAGAGAGAATTGATAATATACGAAGCACGAATGAAAGAGGTTGATATGTCACATTAGAATAAGCACAAAGTTACGAGGCAGACGTAAATCATGCCGTATTTGACTTCCGTGTCAAGATTGTCTTGTTTGCGCCTAGAATATATGTTCGTCGTAGGTTTGTGTTCGGATACAGTATTCTAGGGACCCTAGCTCGGGGGAATTCTCGGAGGAAGAGACTTCGCACTCGCAGCCTGTTTGACTGCACTTGTCTGCTCAGCGAGGCGCGCACCCGCCACCGAAGCATCGAAATATCCAAAGGTGCGCGTGCCGGCGCACTGGCTCGGGCGGGTCGGGGAGCATGAAATATGCGAGTAAATACTTTTTTCGAAAAGCTGACTAAATATTAGGTGTGCGCATATTGTGCGAGGGCACAATTTATGTGCGTAAATAGAATATATTTTTTATTACCGCTTTGTAACGTTTCGCTAAATAAAAGTTACAACACAGACTTCTTCCAAGAGCGTGCTTCACGTAAGATCATACCACGGTACCTGAAATCTGCCGAATTTTCTTAAAGCGTGGTAGTCCTTGTTGGGTTACTTCAACACGGAATTTTTTGTCCGGCTGTCTGCCCATTGGTCCTTCGTTAACCATTCAGCACCCCGGCGAAAATTTACCCTTTGCTCAAAGTCCAACCATCTTGATCTGGTGGCCGAGTTATACTTGTGAAAGATGTGAATCAAAAAAGCAAATATTACGCATATCCAAGGCGCAACCTTAATACAAAAGCAATGAGTAGTGTGTCTCTTTTTTTACAAAATGAATAGATACGTAAATACCGCAGTGCTTATTACGCTGCGCTGACAATGTGACGCTATGAACCAAAAACAGGTTGTTTCCTACGCTTCACTGAAACGATCCGGTACTGCCACCCTCCAATATCTCTGCGTTCTAGGAAAAAAACATTCGTTTTTTCACCGATGGCGCAATATCTTACGCAGCGCCTCGAGACAGAAGAATATTGCCTTTTGACGTCCTTTGCAGCCAAGCACGCAAATATGCGGTGATTCGTTTTTCACCGTTGAGCGCCTTTGCAGTTGTTAGTCGGCGCTTGGGGTGTCTTGATTTCCTTCTTCTATTTGGGTGTGGACATGCTGCTTTTAGGATGACTACTTACCAACTACTTCGCTCTATATTATTCTAGAATAGCCAAAATAAAGAACCATGAGTATGACTGCGAATGCAAAATACTAGATCATAAATATGGCGAATGGTGCCGAAAATACTGACTCACTGCTCTTGTTTTGTTTGGTCTACTGTCGAAGTTGCGGTTTCTGTCGCACCGACGACCTCGATGACTTCCAGCGACGCCGCCGTAAAGTGTTCGCTGACTGGTGGCAGCAGGCAGAGCGCACACTGCAGCACACACAGCAAAGCCAGGAAGGCTATCTTTGTCAGGTAGCTGAGCCGCACGAATGCCGCCACGGCGACCAGCGCGAGCGCAGCCACACTGACGGAGTGGCGAGCAGTGTTCAATGAGAGGACTATGGGGGCCGACAGCTTCCCTTCGGCCGCACTACTTGGCTGAACAATGTCACTGCTGGCACCCAAGAGCTGCAAAAACATGAAGAAACAGCTGTCACAGCGAACAAGAGTCTCGATCCTTGGCATGCATTGCTTTTCTACGAGCGATGTTGTGCGGCTGTGGTGAAGAGCACGTATTTTAAATTACACGCCGTGACATGACATATAAGACAACGAAGAAGAAACCTGCATGGGTACTAAAGAGCAAAAATAATAAAAACAAAATACACCGATTGGAGGAGGCACGACAATCGTTAAAAAATGTGCAGAGCGAGGGAGGGAAGCGAAGAGGCGGACCACAGGTCTTGGCCTTCGGGTATCGGACCCGAGTCAAGTCATCAAGCTTTGCTAACCAGTGCCCTGAGTGACCTTACGGGTTCCTACTGTTCCCGGCCATGGGTCAGCCGTGTGTCGTTGCTGAGCAAACTGTTCCGATGCCCATGGACAGATCTGATCATAGAGATTCGGGCTCAAGCTCAGACGCTGCTCTCCGGCCGGAACACATCTTCAAAGTTTGTGATTTGAGTCCAGCGCCAGCTAATTCAGAAGGCGGCCCGATAAAGCAGAGCTGCTCAAAGCCGACGCATCTTCCACCCACCTCCGTGCTTCGCTCCACAGCATCAAGAGCAACGTAGTGCCCGGTACAAAAACATTTCTTGTAAGTATAGAACCATGTTTCCCCTTCTTGGGTCCTGTTTCATCGCGCTACCAGTGTTGTCAATTTAACTCAGTGCTTCATCAAGCAGGAATATTGCAGGTTTATGGACACCACATCAATGCAGCCTCACTGACAATCCTGGAGGCGGACCGCCAGCACTTGTGTTTTCTTTATCGAGCGTAAATTCGCAACCACTTACCCAAACCCTTAGCCCCCAGAATTGTGATGGAGAGAAGGTTTTAACGTGATAGCGTTAAGAGCTCGTTTCGTCCACTAAAATTTTGGCGCCGGCGTCGGTGTTGGCGTCGATGGTTGTGAGCAAAAAACCGTCATCTAAGCATGAACAAAAAAATGAGAACAATGCAAACAAATAAATGATAACAAAAATTCTGGGTGACAATGGGGACCTAGTGTCACTGGGGTCCGAGTGGGGAATGAACATGAGTCGTTTGCATGATAAGCGGATGTTCTACCACATGGCCATGAATATGTTTGTGAATACAGTGTAAAGAACTTCCTCTGATAGGAAAAGCAGTGAAAGTAGCTTTCATGCTTTACAAACACACGCGTCCTGTATACATACTTCACGTTGCAACATGACATATTGTAGTAATAATGCGTGGTACAAGTGGCCATTGCGAGCAGTCGTCAGAACATGTGATTATTATAATTTTACATATTTATGTTATATATATATATATATATATATATATATATATATATATATATATATATATATATATATATATATATATATGGGGGGCATGCATATATATATAGGGGGCATGCCACCGCATCGAACGCGATCATGAAAATGCCCTTCCTAATGCAGGTTGTTCTACTCGGGTTCATCTCGACTACATCCTGCGTTTTCCGGCTGCCCGTAAGTCCTCCCGGATTATCTCCTGCTTACCTCACCAACAAGCCACCACTTCTGTTCACCGATGAGAACGATGAATGTCAAGCCGAACCGGATCCGCCACCTTCAGTCGCCGACCACTTCATCGCCTGGCAACCTCGGACATCTACTAGCGCCGCATCCCTACAAAAGCCGCCTTCGCCCGGAGGCCAGTCGGGGCATGCCACCGCATCGAACGCGATCATGAAAATGCCCTTCCTAATGCAGGTCAGTTACTTGCAACACGCTAATTCCTTTCGATCAAGTGATTCCTTTCTACTTGCGGTGTCGTGCCCCCCTGACATCCTTGATTGCTGGCGTAGGTGGCGTAGATTATTGTGTGAATCATTGTGTTCTTTCGCCGTGAATGCCCATTTAGTTTGCCTTCTGCTCATGCTCGCGGGAGACATTGAATCTAACCCTGGTCCTTCCCCCACACTTGAAAGTATTGCTGAAGCCATCGCTCGCGTTGAAAAATCGCAAGACACAGTGCTTTCTGAATTGGCCCTTATCCGAGCAACACAATCAAACATGGAAGGCTTGGTCGATCGCCTCTCCTCCCGTGTTGACGCTCTTGAGCAAATTAACGCAGCCCGTGCCACTGATCCCACTACCGAGAATGGTAATACCTTATCTAACCTTTCTTCCAGCATTAAAACGCTAGCCGAAAAATGCGATGACACAGAGAATCGCCTCCGCCGGTGCAACCTGCTATTTTTTGAAATACCCGACGTCATTAACGAAACATGGGCCGAATCAGAATCGCGTATAATCTCGTTTTGCACCGAAAAACTTGAAGTTCCAATTACTTCCATAGATATTGAAAGAGCACACAGACTAGGCCGCTTTCAAGCTAATAAAAACCGCCCGATTATAGTCACCCTGTCCAGATTTAAGGATAAGGCTAAAATACTTTCCGCTGGCCCGAAACTGAAGGACTCGTTATTCTCTGTACGCGAGGATTATTCAGCGCGTGTAAGATTGGCAAGGAAGAAGCTTTTCTTGTATGCGCAGGAAAGCAAATTCGTGTCCTTCAAAATACGTTTCGACAAGCTTATCGTTGACAAAAAGCCTTTCGTTTATGATGCTGAATCGGACAAAGTTATAGAACTGAAAGCATAGCGTTCACTGTGTGATTCCAGGGTTCCGTCCTCCCCTCCTTTCGAGTCCATCCCAACTACAATCGCTCCTCCAGTCTATCAAACTACATCTATCCTGCTTACGAATATCCGTAGCTATATGCCCAAAAAGGAAGCTGTGCAAGCTCTCCTTGAGGACACCAGCACCGACATCGCAATCCTAACCGAGTCATGGCTAACCCCTGATATTCACGACAATGAATTACGTCACAGCAACACCCATTTCACGTCTTACAGACTTGATAGGAACAGACGCAGAGGGGGTGGTATTTTAGTTTTCGTGAAAGACAGCCTACCCTCCCAAACTGTGACAATCAGTACGAATTTTGAAATTCTTTGCGTTGAAATAATCCTTCCCACGTGCAAAAACATTCTTATAGCCTGTTACCGCGCACCCGACTGCGACCACTCTTTCACAGATGACCTTCAAAATGTTCTTTTTGATCTGACATCCCGGTTTCCTCACGAAACTTCTTGCTATGCGGGGACTTTAATTACCCTGATATTGACTGGGACAACTTGTGTGCTAGTTCACGACAATCCAGAGATTTCCTCGAACTGTGTCTCCTTTTTAACCTATCGCAATCAGTCACAATGCCAACTCGTGGCACAACCACTCTTGATCTTGTTCTTGTCTCCAACCCAGATTTAATTCAGTCAGTGTCATGCATTCCCGGTCTGAGTGACCATAATGTTGTATTGTTTTCATTGTCCATTGCCTTACCTTCGCGAAGACCTTCAAAAAAATTATTACGCGACTTTAACAACGCCAACTTCTCGACGATTAACTCTGAACTTAATAAAATTTTGGTCTCCTTCACCCTGTCTGCTTCTACCCGAACAGTTCACCAAAACTGGTTATTGTTCAAGCGGAAATTATTAACCCTTATCGATAACCACGTCCCCCTTATTCGTGTTCCAGGCGATGCTCAGCGACCATGGTATTCTAATCTCCTAAAGAAACTATCTCAAAAGAAAAAACGTCTTTTTCGCGCTGCTAAATACTTTGAGTCAATAACAAAATGGAACAGATATTTCGCATGCCTTCGTGAATACACTCACTTGCTGAAGCGCTCCAAAAAGAATTTTTTTCATAATGACTTGCTTAACATTGCCCGAACTAATCCAAAGAAGTTTTGGAAACTTCTCAACCCTAAAAATAACACGCACAATATATCCTTAACCAGCTCCGATGGTTCACACGTTCCTCTCTCACAGCGGGCGGACGTTATGAATGCTTACTTCACTTCAGTCTTCACTTCTGAACCACTTCATAGTATTCCAATCATGCCGAGATCTAATTTTTCACAAATGCCGCCCATTGACATTACCTCCGAAGGCATCAGCAGTCTGATAAAGAAATTAAAAATATCCAGCTCCCCCGGACCTGACAATATTCCTGCCAAAGTATTAAAGGCTACTAATATCATTTCTAGTAAATTTTTGGAGATAATTTTTAAACAGTCCATTTCTGAAGGTTTCATCCCAGATGATTGGAAACTTGGGAAGGTTGTACCAGTTTTCAAGTCTGGCAAGCGATCTGACCCATCTAACTATCGCCCCATTTCACTAACGTGCATCGCTTGCAAACTTATGGAACATATAATATATTCACATGTTGCTCGTCACCTCGATGATCACTCTTTCTTTTTTCATAAGCAGCATGGTTTTCGTTCAGGGCTCTCATGCGAAACTCAACTTTTGAATTTACGACTGATCTTCATCTCAACCTTGATTCGTCATTTCAGACTGATGTTATTTTTGTCGACTTTTCAAAGGCCTTCGATCTCGTCCCTCACCAACGACTAATCAACAAACTTTCTTCACTTTCCCTCGATCCCCTGACCTTATCATGGATTAAGTGCTTCCTAACCCACCGGTCGCAATTCACTGTTATCGGTGGTGCCCAGTCTGGTACTACTCCAGTAATCTCTGGCGTCCCTCAGGGCTCGGTTCTCGGCCCGCTGCTCTTTTTAATCTACGTAAATGACCTTCCTTCCGGCATTTCATCAACGGTTCGGCTTTTTGCTGACGATTGCGTCATCTACCGTCGCATATCAACTCCCGAAGATCAGCTAATACTACAGCAAGATTTACACATCATTGATAACTGGTGCGCTCAGTGGATGATGAGGCCGAATACTTCCAAATGTAAGTTCATGTCTGTATCACGAAAACACACTAACGTCATCCATCCGTATTCATTAAACTCAACAGTGTTATCCCAAGTGGATTCTTACCGATACCTGGGCGTTGTAATTACAAGCAGACTAACCTGGACCGAGCATAATACCTAACTAGCTGCCGACGCCTCAAAAACACTTGGCTATCTTAGGAGATCATTGTCATTATCACCTGCAAGCCTTCGCAAATTGGCTTTTGAAACTTTTGTTCGTACTAAAATGGAATACGCATCTGCAATTTGGAGCCCTCATCAGATATACCTAATTAACATTCGTGAATCCGTCCAAAATCGTGCCGCCAGATTCATCTCCGCAAATTATGACAAACGAGCAAGCATCAGTCAAATCAAATCATCCCTCGGTCTCCCTGTTTTGTCAGCTCGACGCAAAATTTCACGTCTCTGTCTTTTTCACAAACTTTACTACAGCTTTCCTCACCTACATGGTTCACTTTTACTTCCGCCTGTCCGAACATCTCGTCGCCTATTTAATTCCCTGAGTATCCAACGTCTGTTTGGTTCTACTAACGCTTTTAATAAATCATTTCTTCCTACGGCTATCGATGAGTGGAACGGTTTGACGGATGCTATTGTCAGCGAACAAGTTGCTGTTAAATTTAGAGATTTGTTACTAGCTACCCTTGACTCTTAATCGCTGTTTGTCTTTTTTTGTTGTTTGTTCTCTGCCGCCTGTATATTTTTGACCGCGAATTGACTGTTGAATATTTCGTTTGACATGCTCTGTTTTCGTTTTGTTTTTTGTTGCTACCTGTATGTTTTAGTAATTCAAAAACTGTAACCATGAACTGCATTTTCATTGAAATTTGTACTTAAATTGTTCCCCCCCTTTATGTAATGCCCCGAGAGAGGCCCTTAAGGGTAAAATAAATGATGATAAATGATGATATATATATATATGCTTGTGTGTGTGTGTGTGTGTGTGTGTGTGTGTGTGTATGCGCATGGTTCTAACAACTTCCCCTGTACATTCCTTGGCATCACTGTCTGTTAGATCTCATTAATATTGTGTTAAAATACAGAAAAACGAGCCCTTAGGTATACAATTCTTTCCCTTATTTCATTAAACGAGAGTCTCGTACTGGCAGACTTGGTGTCATTAGGTTGTATACGAGGGACTATTAATCAGCTGCCCGCTCATAATAAGTTCACGTGCTACGTGACGCCAAACATGTGCATACAAGAATGTTTCCACACTCGTCGTTTGGCTTATAGATGGCGCTGACTGTCACTCCTACGTCTAAATTCACATATAAACCCAAAAAAGTGGATGGAGGGAAGGCCACTGTGGTAGCTCAGTGGTTAGAGCATCGAACGCGTTATTCGAAGGTCGTAAGTTCGATTCCTGCTCACGGCTGGTTATTTGCTATCCGCTTTTCTTTCTTCTTATTTACATTCCATTGGTTCTAATAACTTCCCCTTTACATTCCTTGGCATTACTGTCTGTTAGATCTCATTATTATTGTGTTAAAACACGGAGGAACGAGCCCTTAGGTATACACTTCTTTCCCTTATTTCATTAAACAAGTGTCTCGTACTGGCAGACTTGGTGTCATTGGTTGTATACGAGGGACTATTAATCAGCTGCCCACTTATAATAAGTTCACGTGCTACGTGACGCCAAACATGCGCATAAATGAGTGTTTTCACACTCGTCGCTTGGCTTATAGATGGCGCTGACTGTCACTCCTACGTCTAAATTCAGATATAAACCCAAAAAAGTGGATGGAGGGAAGGCCACTGTGGTAGCTCAGTGGTTAGAGCATCGAACGCGTTATTCGAAGGTCGTAGGTTCGATTCCTAGTCACGGCTGGTTATTTGCTATCCACTTTTCCTTCTTCCTATTTACATTCCATTGGTTCTAATAACTTCCCCTGTACATTCCTTGGCATTACTGTATGTTAGATCTCATTATTACTGTGTTAAAACACGGAAAAACGAGTCCTTAGGTATACACTTCTTTCCCTTATTTCATTAAACGAGGGTCTCGTACTGGCAGACTTGGTGTCGTTAGGTTGTATACAAGGGACCATTAATCAGCTGCCCGCTCATAATAAGCTCATGTGCTTGTTGACGCCAAACATGCGCATAAAAGAGTGTTTGCACACTCGTCGCTTGGCTTATAGATGGCACTGACTGTCACTCCTACTTCTAAATTCACATATAAACCGAAAAAAGTGGATGGAGGGAAGGCTGCTGTGATAGCTCAGTGGTTAGAGCATCGAACGCGTTATTCGAAGGCCGTAGGCTCGATTCCTGCTCACGGCTGGTTATTTCTTCATCCACTTTTCTTTCTTGTATTTACATTTCATTGGTTCTAACAACTTCCCCTGTACATTTCTTGGCATTACTGTTTGTTAGATCTCATTAATATTGTGTTAAAACACGGCAAAACGAGCCCTTAGGTATACAGTTCTTTACCATATATATATATATATATATATATATATAGTTAAGACGTTTATTGGCGGACACTCGTTGATGATTCACGACAGCGACAGTCAACGCGGGGACCGACTCTCTGCACGAGCTGCTCTTCTTCTTATGAAAAGGGCGACCCACTAGAAGGCACTCGCGAGGACGACCCACTGTTCGAAGGCTTTGCCACAACTACCCCAGGTACGAAAAGGGAGCCGCCTGGTGACCTAACAGGTGGTTACAATGAGCGGGTCATGGTAGGCCTTGAGGCGTTCCACGTTAAGAATGTCGCGTCCTCGACGGCGCATGTCCAAAGATGGTTCGATTGGTTCAATCAAGTAGTTGACAGGAGAAGTGCGCTTTGACGACACGGTAGGGGCCTTCGTATTTGGGCAATAGTTTTGAAGATAGGCCAGTTGCCGTGGTAGGGATCGAGAGCCAAACGAGCGCTCCAGGAAGGAACGTGGGCGCAGTAGTGCTGGCGTCAGCGCGAATGCTTTTTTGCCGCTATTGATCGTGCACAGTAAAGGTCTTTGCGAGGTCTCGCCATTCTTCAGCAAGCTTGGCTGTAGCAGAAATAGGCGCCCACTCAGACGGATCTGGCCTGTACGGAAGTATCGTGTCGATGGTGTGCGACGGGGGCCTTCCATATAATAAAAAGAAAGGTGAAAAGCCAGTAGTGCTCTGAGGGGCGGTATTATATGCGTAGGTGACGAAGGGTAGAATGGAATCCCAATTTGTGTGATCGGCGGTGACGTACTTGGAGAGCATGTCGCCGAGCGTACGGTTGAAGCGTTCGGTGAGGCCATTTGTCTGCGGGTAATAAGCAGCAGTTTTGCGGTGAACAATGCTGCACTCTTTAGGAATGGCTTCAACGACTTCAGACAGGAAGACGCGGCCTCGGTCACTGAGCAGTTCCTGGGGTGGACCGTGTCGCAAAATGAATCGTTGGAGCAGAAAGGAGGCCACATCGCTCGCTGTAGCCGCGGGGAGAGCGGCCGTTTCGGCGTATCGCGTGAGGTGGTCCACAGCGACAATGGCCCAGCGCTTACCAGCCGACGTCAGTGGAAGTGGCCCATACAAATCGATGCCAACGCGCCCAAAGGGCCTGGCAAGGTAGAGGTTGCAGACCTGCCGGTGATAGGTGCGTTGAAGCTTTTCGGCGCTGACAATCTATGCAGGAGCGAACGAATTTCTGCACGTAGCGGTACATGCCGCGCCAAAAGTACTGTTGGCGAATGCGGTGGTAAGTCTTCGAAACCCTGGAGTGCGCACATTGCGGATCGGAATGAAAAAGCTCGCATATGTCAGAGCGCATACTGCGAAGTATGACTAATAGCCACTGGCGGCCGTCACCGT
This sequence comes from Rhipicephalus annulatus, assembly GCA_013436015.1. Lineage (NCBI taxonomy): Eukaryota > Metazoa > Arthropoda > Arachnida > Ixodida > Ixodidae > Rhipicephalus > Rhipicephalus annulatus. The sequence continues at coordinate 54,325 of WOVY01013558.1, forward strand.
TGTAATTGCGCCTGTGGAGGAGGTCGTCGCGAATGGCGAAATGGTGGGCTTGACGACGCAACGCGCGAGTGGATGGAGTGGATGGATCAGCCAGCAAGTCGATCAGTGAGGCGATCCATTGATCCTTGCGCTGTTCAGTAGCAATGGTATGAATGCTAATGGAAGAAATGGCAAGGTGAGACGCGGAGTTCTGGGCGTTGTCGTCAGGCAAGGGAGAGCGTGACAGGGCGTCGGCGTCAGCATGTTGCCTTCCATTGCGGTACAGCACGCGGATATCATAGTCTTGCAGGCGAAGGGCCCACCGGGCGAGACAGCCTGAGGGATCTTTCAATGACGAAAACCAGCATAGTGCGTGATGGTCGGTGACGAAATTAAATGGGCGACCATACAAATAAGGTCGGAACTTCGTAAGGGCCCAGACGATTGCCAAACATTCCTTTTCGGTGACGGTGTTATTAGTCTCGGCCTTAGTAAGCGTACGGCTTGCATACGCCACGACATATTCCGGGAACCCTGGTTTGCGCTGGGCAAGGACAGCGCCAAGGCCGACACCACTGGCATCCGTGTGTACCTCTGTAGGGGCCGTAGTGTCGTAGTGGCGGAGTATGGGAGGCGACGTCAACAAACGACGGAGCGTTTTGAAAGCGTCGTCACACTGTGATGACTACGAATGGAGAGGCCCGTTACTTCCAAGGAGCTTCGTCAGCGGCGATATGATAGTCGCGAAGTTTCGAATGAAGCGCCGAAAGTAGGAACACAGCCCTACGAAACTGCGCAGTTCCTTGACGGATGTCGGCTTGGGGAACTCGGACACGGCCCGAAGCTTAGCTGGATCAGGAAGAATTCCGTCCTTGGACACAACGTAGCCAAGTATTGACAGCTAGCGAGCTGCAAATCTGCACTTCTTTATGTTCAGTTGCAGACTGGCGTCACTCAGACGCGTTAAAACATGCCGTAGGCGCTGAAGATGCGTCGAGAAGTCCGGAGCAAAAACGACGACGTCATCGAGGTAGCACACGCACGTGTGCCATTTCAGGTCACGCAGAACAGTATCCATCATGCGCTCAAAGGTGGCGGGCGCGTTGCACAGCCCAAACGACATGACGTTGAATTCGTACAAGCCGTCGGGGGTGACAAAAGCGGTCTTCGGTCGAGCGCCATCAGCCATAGGTACTTGCCAGTACCCTGAGCGCAAATCGAGGGATGAAAAGAATTCTGCTCCTTGCAGGCTGTCAATAGCGTCATCTACCCGTGGTAGTGGGTAAACGTCCTTACGAGTGATCTTGTTGAGGCGTCGGTAGTCCACACAGAACCGCACAGAACCGTTCTTCTTCGTGACGAGAATGACAGGAGATGCCCAGGGGCTGATAGAGGGGCGAATAACATCGAAGCATGTCGTCGACTTGCTCGTCGATTACACGGCGTTCTGTGGGAGATACGCGATATGGACGCTGTCTCAGTGGTGGCTGGAAGCCACGCCGTTGCTCCCTGTACCACGCGAGGATGTCGCCGCAATCGAGCAGCTGCTCCTCGCCTTCTTCTTCGGTCGCCGTCGCGTCTTCGGAGGCGGGCGCGGCCGCGGTCCGGCACGTGGCGAGACCACGGGCCGCGGCATCCGCCTCCTCGTTGCGGTTCGGAGATCCTGGTATCAGGTCCCTACCCATGTGAGCCGGGAACCATTTTAGCGTCAGCCTCGACTTGGACTCGAGGCTGACGCTAAAATGGTTCCCGGCGGTGAGGTTGCGCCAGCTCCAAACCGAGACTGTGCTGACCCCATCGCTAGCGCGACACGTGTGCCCCGAACTCTACGTGAGTGAAATGTGCAGTGTGTGCGCGAGCGCGAGAGCCACCCTGGCTCACATACTCTGGGGATGTGACGCAGACAGCGCGGACGGTCCGGTGTTACCGCCGCAAGTAGAACAGCGTGTGGGGTCTACGGACCCAGAAGACCAGCGAAGGGCCGTCCGGCAGCTCGAGGTCGCACTGGCGCTGCAAAGGCGAAAGGGGGACACCCTCAGTAACCCGAGCGGCGCCGGGGCACGAAGGCCTTGAGGTCTAGGCCCGCGTGACATTAGGACTTCTAGTGTAACGTGAGATAGGGGGAACCCCACGCCCTGCGCGGCCGGAGGGAATCCCGCATGCTGGAACCCAATAAAGTTTATTCTCTCTCTCTCTCAGTGGTGGCTGTGTGCCTGTGTCTATGCGATGCGTAATGGTGGATGGGCGGCCGAGAGAAGGTTGGGCGACATCACAAGAAGACCGGAATTCTTCCAACAGGCCCAGAAGCTGGGAACGCTGGCCTGGCGTAAGGTTGTCGGGAACGGAGGGACCGAATACCTCATCGGATGATGAAGCAGATGTCGAAACAGCTTTAAGCGTACTGGAACTTGAGCAGTGCATGTCATCGGGTTGATTCATAACTTGTTCCATAACTTGTTCGTCTTCGATGGGTTCCACACTGCCGTGACATTCCCCTCGCACCAACGTAACGCTGTACGGGGATGAGTTCACTGCAAAAATAGTGGTGCTGCCGTGAGTGAGTTGCACGGTCGCGAAAGGAACCAGCAAGCCTTTTCTGATGAAAACACGATGAGATGGCGAGAGGAGTGCAGCGGTGTCAGAAAGGCTTGCGCAGTAGACCGACACCGTCGCGGACGAGTTTGCAGGCACATGGGTGTCATCTCTGACGGGTAACTTGCTTGCAGCAGCTGGACTGTCGGCCGGCGTCAAAGAAGAGAATTGGGTGAATTCTATTTCAGCTGGTGCGCAATGAATGACGGCGTCATGGCGGGAGAGAAAATCCCATCCTAGGATGACGTCGTGAGAGCATGAAGGAATTATGATGAATTCAACCGCATACATCACGTCCTGAATCATAGGCGGGCTGTGCACATCGCCGTAGGGTGAATTCTTTGGGCTCTGGCTTACGGAGGGAAAGCCCGGAAAGTGGCGAGGTCACTTTGCGCAGTAAGCGGCTAAGTTTTGCGTCCATGACGGATACGGCGGCTCCAGTATCTACAAGGGCAGATGCACGAACGCCATCCACAAGTACGTCTATCACGTTCGATGGGCTTTCCTGAGGGCTTCCGCAGTTCGACAGCGTCGCAGCCCTTGCCTCGTGGACTGCGACGACTAGTTTTCCTGGTCGCCCTCGAGTGGACGTGGCCGCATCGGCGACAGTGAGCGACGTCGCGGAGATGGTGAACGGCGGGTAGACGGAGCGGGGCGGGACGACGGTGACATAGGTGGCGGTTGGTCATAAGAGCGGCTTGATTGGCTGGGAAAGTTCGAGGCGACCTGCGGTTGCTGCACACGATTGCAATAGCATGCTACATGACCGACACGACCACAAGCAAAGCAGATGGGGCGATTGTCAGCAGTGCACCATCTGTTCGCGGGTCCCATCCATGTCGCAGAACGCGTTGGGCGAGCCGGCTGCTGATATGAGTGCATGTTGGGCGGCACTCGGGGCACGTGGGTGACGTCGGCGTATGTAGGCGACACAGTTTCTCCGAAGGTGTGGGGCCTCGCGGTGGTTTCGGTGTAACTTACAGGGCAATCCACAGAAATTGGTGAGGGCGGCCTGGCTACAACTTGGGCGTAGCTGAGTGGCGCAGATACAGGAGGCGGCTGGTGGTATTCTGGAACGACCTGCGCGATTTCCTGCTGAATGGCTCGGCGGAGCGGAGGTACAAGTGTACTTGATGGCTGCTGAGCATGTTGCGGCGGAGCAAAAGCAAGTAAAGAGACCTAGCGGGCAACTTCCTCACGCACGAATGACTTGATTTCGGCGAGCAAGGTTGTGTGGTCAGGAACCGCTGACAAAGCCGAGAGACCAGCATCACGTGGTGGCAATCGACGGGTCATCAAGCGCTGCCGCCGCAGCTCGTCGTAAGTTTGGAATAATGTAATGATTTCTGCCACAGTATGAGGGTTCTTGGCCAGAAGCATGGTGAAGGCATCGTCGGTGATGCCTTTTAGAACATTCGTGATTTTGTCAGCCTCTGACATGTTCAGGTCGACTTTCTTGCACAAGTCAAGGATGTCCTCGATGTAACTTGTGAAGGACTCGCCAGTCTGCTGTGCTCGTTCACGTAAACGCTGTTCGGCTTGCAGTTTACGAACGGCAGGGCGGCCGAACACGTCAACGACAGCGGTCTTAAAAGCGGACCAAGTCGGGAAATCAGATGCGTGGTTATTGTACCACATTCCGGCCACACTCGCAAGGTAGAAGAACAGGTTACCGAGTTTAGCTGCCTCATCCCAATGATTGGGGACGCTCACACGTTCGTACATGGCAAGCCAGTCCTCGACGTCGGTGCCATCCGCGCCGGTGAATACAGGAGGGTCGCGGATGCGGGGGACACCGGGACATGGCGTCGGTGTAGGAGGGAGCGTTTGCTGAGCGTCGTCCTGGTGCATGGTAGAAGGCACGGTACGGGATCTAAGCTCGAAGGGCATCGAATGCGAACCAAAGGTGTTTCAAGAGGACAGCACTCTCCACCAAACTGTTAAGACGTTTATTGGCGGACACTCGTTGATGATTCACGACAGCGACAGTCAATGCGGGGACCGACTCTCTGCACGAGCTGCTCTTCTTCTTATGAAAAGGGCGACCCACTAGAAGGCACTCGAGAGGACGACCCACTGTTCGAAGGCTTTGCCACAATATATATTGTAAGATGGCGTCGAGAACACTCGAGACTCTCCTTTTATTGACCCGAGTATGTGCCCCACAACCTAAACTTGACTGGTGATGATGAGTATTTACAGATGAAAATATGGGACGCATAAATAATGCTCACACTTATTTTCCCCGCGCACTTGAGCGGCCGGCCCGGCCGAGACTTAGGCGGGAAAGGTACGGCGCACAAAGGGTTTAAGACGTGAAACGTGGACAATCTCGGAGGCACGGTAACGACGGTCCGAGGAACCCTCGACGGGAGTGACAAGGTAATTGACCGGAGATGTTCTTTCACAAACAACGTAAGGTCCTAGAAAGCGAGACTGAAACTTTTCACACAATCCGGGTGTGCGAACAGGCGTCCAAAGTAATACTTCATCTCCAGGACGGAAGGTGACGTCTCGACGAAAGCTGTCATAGCGTTGCTTGCGGTCTTCTTGACTGGCCTCCGTGTTGAGTTGAGCACGTTGACGTGCCTCAGCAAGCCTTGAGACGAAATCTTCTGGCGTAGTCGTCGACGTTTTTGCCATTACTTTGAAGAAAGAGGCGTCAATGGTGAATGTCGGCGCACGACCATAGACGAGGAAGAAAGGTGAATACCCGGTGGTTCGTTGAACAGCGGTGTTGTGTGCAAATGTTACGAACGGCAAGATTTTGTCCCAATTATCGTGGTTCGGTCCGATGTACATGGATATCATGTCGATTAGAGTCCGGTGGAATCGCTCTGTCAGCCCATTTGTCTGCGGGTGGTAAGCGGATGTGGTCTTATGAAGTGTGCCACAAGTTTTTAGAATTTCGTCAAGAATTGTCGACATGAAGGCCTTGCCCCGGTCACTCAACAACGTGCGAGGTGCACCATGACGCAACACAATGGCTTCTAAAAAGAAGGCGGCAACGTCTGAGGCGGAGCTAGTGCGTAGAGGAGCGGTCTCCGCGTATCGTGTGAGGTGGTCGATGGCTGTGACGAATCCAGCGGTGGCCCGCTGGCGTTACGGGAAGTGGCCCGACGAGGTCTATTCCGACAGCGGCAAAAGGTGTGTCGGGACATGGAATGGGTTGTAATAAGCCAGCAGGAGCTGAAGTTGGTCGTTTCCGGCGTTGACAAAGTGCGCAAGAAGCGACATAATTAGCCACAAAGGTAGAAAGACCGGGCCAGAAGAAACGGCTCCTAACGCGGTTGTAGGTTTTTTTGAAATCCCAAGTGTCCAGCTGATGGGTCGTCGTGCAATGCTTCGAGAACTTGTTTTCGCAGCGAACGGGGAAGTACTGGCACCCACCGATGCCCATCCGCATTGTAAGTATAGTGCTGCAGGACATTGTTCTCTAGCTTGAACAGCCGTAGCTGACGACGTAGTCTGGCATTAGGTGGAGAAGGCGAGCCATTCAAGTATGCGATAATGCGGTTACAGTAGGGGTCGTCACGTTGGTACGCGGCAAACTGGGCGCTGTTGTTTAAAGGTAGCGACCCAGCAACTGCCAGGGGTGATAACGTGAGTGAACAGGAAGCCGCTTGATCACCTGAGGGGCATTCGGGATGCGTGGTTGGAGATGAAAGTGGCAGAGGGCAGCGAGAGAGAGCGTCAGCATCCTGATGCTGTTTGCCGGACCTGTACACAACGTCAAAAGTGTACTCTTGCAAACGCAGTATCCAGCGACCGAGGCGCCCAGACAAATTCTTCAGCGAGGACAACCAGCATAAGGCATGGTGGTCGGTAACCACAGTAAAGTGGCGTCCATACAGATAAGGTCGAAATTTCTGGATGGCCCAAACGACAGCGAGACATTCCTGCTCTGTTATCGAGTAGTTCTGCTCTGCTGGTGTTAATGCGCGGCTGGCATACGCAACTACTCTCTCACGTGAAGTGTCGTCGCGCTGGAGGAGGACAGCACCGATTCCGTGGCCGCTGGCATCTGTGTGCAGGAAAGTGGGTGCACTCTCATCGAAGTGACGGAGGACGGGGTCTGATGTCAAAGCACGCTTAAGGGCTTGGAAAGCACGCTCGCACTCGTCAGTCCAAGTGAAATCCGCCCCTGACGTCAGAAGCTTGTGTAACGGCCCCGCAATGGCAGCAAAGTGACGGATGAAGCGGCGGAAGTAAGACGCCAGGCCGACGAAACTTCGCAATTGTTTTTGATTGCGCGGACGTGGAAAACTAATTACGGCAGCAACCTTGTCGGGGTCGGGTCGAACGCCGTCTTTGCTGACAAGGTGACCCAATACTTTGATGCTTGTGCTGGCGAAGTGGCACTTTTTTGTATTTAGCTGTAGGCCAGCGTTCGAAATGCACGTTAGAACTTCGTCCAAACGCTTAAGGTGCTGAGAAAAAGGTAGAAGAATAAATGACGATGTCGTCTAAATAACATAAACAGGTTTTCCATTTGAGACCACGTAAGACAGTATCTATCATGCGCTCAAATGTTGCTGGAGCGTTGCATAAGCCAAAGGGCATGACGTTAAATTCGTAAAGCCCGTCAGGCGTCGCAAACGCTGTTTTCTCCTTGTCTGCTTCGCGCATAGGTATTTGCCAATACCCGCATCGGAGGTCGAGGCTGGAGAAATATTCTGCGCCTTGTAGGGAGTCCAGGGCATCATCTATGCGTGGCAACGGATATACGTCTTTTTTCGTGATCTTATTGAGCGCTCTGTAATCAACACAAAAGCGGACAGAGCCATCCTTTTTGCGGACCAACACCACAGGAGACGACCAGGAGCTGGATGAAGGTCGAATAACATCCCGTTTGAGCATGTCGGCGACGTTTTTCTCGATAATTTGCCGTTCAGCCGAAGAGAGACGGTATGGGCGGCGGCGTACAATGGAGCTGCCTTCGGTTTCGATGCTGTGCTCTGCAACGGAGGTGCGGCCCAGAACTTTGCAATGTACATCAAACGAAAGGCTGTGCTTTTGGAGAAGGTCTAAGAGGTCTCTCTTTTGCTCGGCAGTGAGGTGAGGACTTATGGTGTCATTTAAGGTAACAGTGGTAGCCTTGATATCAGTAGTAGCAGACAAAGGCGGTGATTCTGCGTGAAGGGGCAGCAGTGAAAAGGACTCACTGTCAGCGAAGCAGTTCACAGCAGTGCCCTGGGGCAGCATCACTGGCGAAGAAGTTGGATTCAAGGCGGTGACCAATGCTTTACCGTCGTTAAACCGCACAAGGCCGGGTGCTATGGTAAGCCCCGCAGGTTTCGAGCGAACTGATGGAGCTATGAACACGTCACCATTAACTATAGTATCCGAAGCGATCGTTAGAAGTTGTTCATCTCCTGGCGAAATGAAACAATCAGTAGCAGCAATGAAACGGAAGCTGTATGGATCGACATCCGATGAACTCTCAGTAGCTGACATTCGAATGACTCGCTGACGACACGATATGAAAGCTGATGCCGAAGAAAGGAAGTCCCATCCTAAAATTACTGTGTGAGTGCACAAAGGAAGTACAAGAAACTGAATGTGGTGAATGATGCCATCTATGAAAACACGGACTGTGCAAACACTTGAAGGCTGAATAGGGACTCCATCTGCGCAACGAAGAGGAGGACCATCGTAGGGCGTCCTAACTTTTTTCAAGCGGGCACAAAAGTCTGCACGAATTACGGAATGTGATGCGCCTGTGTCCACCAGTGCCTCTGTCTGTATACCTTCAACATACACCAATAAAACATTCGATGGGCGGTCCGGAGGAGTTTGACGCAGTTCGAAAGATGCAGCTTTCCCTCCCGAAGCTGCACTGTTCAGTTTTCCAGTTGGCGGTCGGGAATTGAAGTAGAAGGTCGGAGAGGAGAAGAAGAACGCCGCATCGGTGAAGGTGAGCGACGACGTGAGAACCGGGAACTGCCAACTGGGTCAAAGTTCTGCGAAGACGGCGACCGGCGTGTGCTGTTCTGATACTGTCGGCGATAGAGTGGTCCAGTCGCGTAGAAATCGTCCCGTTCAAGGTTATCGTAGCCTCGTCGTTCGTCTTGCTGACGGCGTCGGCAAAACCTTGAAATATGACCACGGATGCCGCAATAGAAGCAAGTCGGCCGCGAACTGCGCCAGGCGTTGTAAGGCTGGGAAGATGGTCGCGGTGCGAGTGAGTTGAGTGAACCATGCACTTCGGGCGCTGGTAACTGCATTGGGCTTTGCTGGGGTGCAGGCGTCCTAGCAGCAACCTGAGCATACGTTGGCATGGCCACAGGATATGAGCTCGGGACAGGTGTGACAGTCATCGAGGCCAGGCTTTGGTGGGGCGTAGGTGTCGTTGCAGCAACGTGAGCATAACTGGGCATGGGATGTGAACTCGGAGCTGGTGTACTAGTCATTAAGGCCAGTTCCTCCCTCACGACGTCGCGCAAACTAGTGGCGGGTGGCGTCGTTCGGATATCGAGGTGGCGAGGTGAAGCCTGTGCGTGAAGTTCCTCGCGGATGATAGAGCGAATCAGTGCACGCAGCTCTGTTGTATCTTGACTTGAGCTCAGCTCAGACATATCAGGTTGTACCCGAGTGGTCTGAAGCTCCTCAAGACGCTGACAGGTAGCGACAACATCGGCTACGGTTTGAGGATTTTGCACCACAAGCGCATTAAAGGCGACAGTCGCAATTCCTTTTAGCAGGTGGCGCACACGGTCGTTTTCCGCCATATTGTTGTCGATGCGGCGGCAAAGGGCGAGAACATCTTCGATGTAAGAAGTGTAAGACTCGCCAGGGCGTTGAACACGTGCGCCAAGCCTCTTTTTGGCGATATCCGACCGTACTGACGGGTTGGCGAAAATCTGGCGGAGCTGACGTGTAAAGGCGGGCCATGTCGGAAAATCTGTGGCGTGGTTGAAAAACCACGTTTTTGCGACGCCGCTCAGGTAGAATGCAACGTGGGTGAGCTTCGCAGGCTCATCCCAGTTGTTGATAACACTCACGCGGTCATACTCCTCTAGCCAGTCTTCAACGTCTTCACCCGGAAGCCCTGCGAACAGCGGAGGATCCTTTTGAGGGCTGGTGACCAGGTGAGAAGGGTTTCTTGCCGGTGGGAGCGGTGGCGAAGCTGGCACGCTGGACTGGGCGGCTTGCGACATTACCGGACCCAGGTCGTTTAAGCGGCGGCCTGAACGGAGCTCCAGGGATGTTTCTAGAAGACGATGGGGTGTCCGAGAACGCGAGAAGACGCAGGAACCGGGCAGCACTCTCCACCACTTGTAAGATGGCGTCGAGAACACTCGAGACTCTCCTTTTATTGACCCGAGTATGTGCCCCACAACCTAAACTTGACTGGTGATGATGAGTATTTACAGATGAAAATATGGGACGCATAAATAATGCTCACAATATATATATATATATATATATATATATATATATATTGTAAGATGGCGTCGAGAACACTCGAGACTCTCCTTTTATTGACTCGAGTATGTGCCCCACAACCTAAACTTGACTGGTGATGATGAGTATTTACAGATGAAAAGATGGGACGCATGAATAATGCTCACACTTATTTTCCCCGCGCACTTGAGCGGCCGGCCCGGCCGAGACTTAGGCGGGAAAGGTACGGCGCACAAAGGGTTTAAGACGTGAAACGTGGACAATCTCGGAGGCACGGTAACGACGGTCCGAGGAACCCTCGACGGGAGTGACAAGGTAATTGACCGGAGATGTTCTTTCACAAACAACGTAAGGTCCTAGAAAGCGAGACTGAAACTTTTCACACAATCCGGGTGTGCGAACAGGCGTCCAAAGTAGTACTTCATCTCCAGGACGGAAGGTGACGTCTCGACGAAAGCTGTCATAGCGTTGCTTGCGGTCTTCTTGACTGGCCTCCGTGTTGAGTTGAGCACGTTGACGTGCCTCAGCAAGCCTTGAGACGAAATCTTCTGGCGTAGTCGTCGACGTTTTTGCCATTACATTGAAGAAAGAGGCGTCAATGGTGAATGTCGGCGCACGACCATAGACGAGGAAGAAAGGTGAATACCCGGTGGTTCGTTGAACAGCGGTGTTGTGTGCAAATGTTACGAACGGCAAGATTTTGTCCCAATTATCGTGGTTCGGTCCGATGTACATGGATATCATGTCGATTAGAGTTCGGCGGAATCGCTCTGTCAGCCCATTTGTCTGCGGGTGGTAAGCGGATGTGGTCTTATGAAGTGTGCCACAAGTTTTTAGAATTTCGTCAAGAATTGTCGACATGAAGGCCTTGCCCCGGTCACTCAACAACGTGCGAGGTGCACCATGACGTAACACAATGGCTTCTAAAAAGAAGGCGGCAACGTCTGAGGCGGAGCTAGTGCGTAGAGGAGCGGTCTCCGCGTATCGTGTGAGGTGGTCGATGGCTGTGACGATCCAGCGGTGGCCCGCTGGCGTTACGGGAAGTGGCCCGACGAGGTCGATTCCGACAACGGCAAAAGGTGTGTCGGGACATGGAATGGGTTGTAATAAGCCAGCAGGAGCTGAAGTTGGTCGTTTCCGGCGTTGATAAAGTGCGCAAGAAGCGACATAATTAGCCACAAAGGTAGAAAGACCGGGCCAGAAGAAACGGCTCCTAACGCGGTTGTAGGTCTTTTGAAATCCCAAGTGTCCAGCTGATGGGTCATCGTGCAATGCTTCGAGAACTTGTTTTCGCAGCGAACGGGGAAGTACTGGCACCCACCGATGCCCATCCGCATTGTAAGTATAGTGCTGCAGGACATTGTTCTCTAGCTTGAACAGCCGTAGCTGACGACGTAGTCTGGCATTAGGTGGAGAAGGCGAGCCATTCAAGTATCCGATGATGCGCTCGTGTCTTTCGTGTCCTTCTTGTCTCTGTGTCGTCGTTTTGTTCTCGCGCAATAACTATCGTCATGCGGTTACAGTAGGGGTCGTCACGTTGGTACGCGGCAAACTGGGCGCTGTTGTTTAAAGGTAGCGACCCAGCAACTGCCAGGGGTGATAACGTGAGTGAACAGGAAGCCGCTTGATCACCTGAGGGGCATTCGGGATGCGTGGTTGAAGATGAAAGTGGCAGAGGGCAGCGAGAGAGAGCGTCAGCATCCTGATGCTGTTTGCCGGACCTGTACACAACGTCAAAAGTGTGCTCTTGCAAACGCAGTATCCAGCGACCGAGGTGCCCAGACAAATTCTTCAGCGAGGACAACCAGCATAAGGCATGGTGGTTGGTAACCACAGTAAAGTGGCGTCCATACAGATAAGGTCGAAATTTCTGGATGGCCCAAACGACAGCGAGACATTCCTGCTCTGTTATCGAGTAGTTCTGCTCTGCAGGTGTTAGTGCGCGGCTGGCATACGCAACTACTCTCTCACGTGAAGTGTCGTCGTGCTGGAGGAGGACAGCACCGATTCCGTGGCCGCTGGCATCTGTGTGCAGGAAAGTGGGTGCACTCTCATCGAAGTGACGGAGGACGGGGTCTGATGTCAAAGCACGCTTAAGGGCTTGGAAAGCACGCTCGCACTCGTCAGTCCACGTGAAATCCGTCCCTGACGTCAGAAGCTTGTGTAACGGCCCCGCAATGGCAGCAAAGTGACGGATGAAGCGGCGGAAGTAAGACGCCAGGCCGACGAAACTTCGCAATTGTTTTTGATTGCGCGGACGTGGAAAACTAATTACGGCAGCAACCTTGTCGGGGTCGGGTCGAACGCCGTCTTTGCTGACAAGGTGACCCAATACTTTGATGCTTGTGCTGGCGAAGTGGCACTTTTTTGTATTGAGCTGTAGGCCAGCGTTCGAAATGCACGTTAGAACTTCGTCCAAACGCTTAAGGTGCTGAGAAAAAGTAGAAGAATAAATGACGATGTCGTCTAAATAACATAAACAGGTTTTCCATTTGAGACCACGTAAGACAGTATCTATCATGCGCTCAAATGTTGCTGGAGCGTTGCATAAGCCAAAGGGCATGACGTTAAATTCGTAAAGCCCGTCAGGCGTCGCAAACGCTGTTTTCTCCTTGTCTGCTTCGCGCATAGGTATTTGCCAATACCCGCATCGGAGGTCAAGGCTGGAGAAATATTCTGCGCCTTGTAGGGAGTCCAGGGCATCATCTATGCGTGGCAACGGATATACGTCTTTTTTCGTGATCTTATTGAGCGCTCTGTAATCAACACAAAAGCGGACAGAGCCATCCTTTTTCCTGACCAACACCACAGGAGACGACCAGGAGCTGAATGAAGGGCGAATAACATCCCGTTTGAGCATGTCGGCGACGTTTTTCTCGATGATTTGCCGTTCAGCCGAAGAGAGACGGTATGGGCGGCGGCGTACAATGGAGCTGCCTTCGGTTTCGATGCTGTGCTCTGCAACGGAGGTGCGGCCCAGAACTTTGCAATGTACATCAAACGAAAGGCTGTGCTTTTGGAGAAGGTCTAAGAGGTCTCTCTTTTGCTCGGCAGTGAGGTGAGGACTTATGGTGTCATTTGAGGTAACAGTGGTACCCTTGATATCAGTAGTAGCAGACAAAGGCGGTGATTCTGCGTGAAGGGGAAGCAGTGAAAAGGACTCACTGTCAGCGAAGCAGCTCACAGCAGTGCCCTGGGGCAGCATCACTGGCGAAGAAGTTGGATTCAAGGCGGTGACCAATGCTTTACCGTCGCTAAACCGCACAAGGCCGGGTGCTATGGTAAGCCCCGCAGGTTTCGAGCGAACTGATGGAGCTATGAACACGTCACCATTAACTATAGTATCCGAAGCGATCATTAGAAGTTGTTCATCTCCTGGCGAAATGAAACAATCAGCAGCAGCAATGGAACGGAAGCTGTATGGATCGACATCCGATAAACTCTCAGTAGCTGACATTCGAATGACTCGCTGACGACACGATATGAAAGCTGATGTCGAAGAAAGGAAGTCCCATCCTAAAATTACTGTGTGAGTGCAAAAAGGAAGTACAATAAACTGAATGTGGTGAATGATGCCATCTATGAAAACACGGACTGTGCAAACACTTGAAGGCTGAATAGGGACTCCATCTGCGCAACGAAGAGGAGGACCATCGTAGGGCATCCTAACTTTTTTCAAGCGGACAGAAAAGTCTGCACGAATTACGGAATGTGATGCGCCTGTGTCCACCAGTGCCTCAGTCTGTATACCTTCAACATACACCAATAAAACATTCGATGGGCGGTCCGGAGGAGTTTGACGCAGTTCGAAAGATGCAGCTTTCCCTCCCGAAGCTGCACTGTTCAGTTTTCCAGTTTTCCAGGGAATTGAAGTAGAAGGTCGGAGAGGAGAAGAAGAACGCCGCATCGGTGAAGGTGAGCGACGACGTGAGAACCGGGAACTGCCAACTGGGTCAAAGTTCTGCGGAGACGGCGACCGACGTGTGCTGTTCGGATACAGCCGACGATAGGGTGGTCCAGTCGCGTAGAAGTCGTCCCGTTCAAGGTTATCGTAGCCTCGTCGTTCGTTTTGCTGACGGCGTCGGCAAAACCTTGAAATATGACCACGGATGCCGCAATAGAAGCAAGTCGGCCGCGAACTGCGCCAGGCGTTGTAAGGCTGGGAAGATGGTCGCGGTGCGAGTGAGTTGAGCGAACCATGCACTTCGGGCGCTGGTAACTGCATTGGGCTTTGCTGGGGTGCAGGCGTCCTAGCAGCAACCTGAGCATACGTTGGCATGGCCACAGGATATGAGCTCGGGACAGGTGTGACAGTCATCGAGGCCAGGCTCTGGTGGGGCGTAGGTGTCGTTGCAGCAACGTGAGCATAACTGGGCATGGGATGTGAACTCGGAGCTGGTGTACTAGTCATCAAGGCCAGTTCCTCCCTCACGACGTCGCGCAAACTAGTGGCGGGTGGCGTCGTTCGGATATCGAGGTGGCGAGGTGAAACCTGTGCGTGAAGTTCCTCGCGGATGATAGAGCGAATCAGTGCACGCAGCTCTGTTGTATCTTGACTTGAGCTCAGCTCAGACATATCAGGTTGTACCCGAGTGGTCTGAAGCTCCTCAAGGCGCTGACAGGCAGCGACAACATCGGCTATGGTTTGAGGATTTTGCACCACAAGCGCATTAAAAGCGACAGTCGCAATTCCTTTTAGCAGGTGGCGCACACGGTCGTTTTCCGCCATATTGTTGTCGATGCGGCGGCAAAGGGCGAGAACATCTTCGATGTAAGAAGTGTAAGACTCGCCAGGGCGTTGAACACGTGCGCCAAGCCTCTTTTTGGCGATATCCGAGCGCACTGACGGGTTGGCGAAAATCTGGCGGAGCTGACGTGTAAAGGCGGGCCATGTCGGAAAATCTGTGGCGTGGTTGAAAAACCACGTTTTTGCGACGCCGCTCAGGTAGAATGCAACGTGGGTGAGTTTCGCAGGCTCATCCAAGTTGTTGATAACACTCACGCGGTCATACTCCTCTAGCCAGTCTTCAACGTCTTCACCCGGAAGCCCTGCGAACAGCGGAGGATCCTTTTGAGGGCTGGTGACCAGGTGAGAAGGGTTTCTTGCCGGTGGGAGCGGTGGCGAAGCTGGCACGCTGGACTGGGCGGCTTGCGACATTACCGGACCCAGGTCGTTTAAGCGGCGGCCTGAACGGAGCTCCAGGGATGTTTCTAGAAGACGCTGGGGTATCCGAGAACGCGAGAGGACGCAGGAACCGGGCAGCACTCTCCACCACTTGTAAGATGGCGTCGAGAACACTCGAGACTCTCCTTTTATTGACTCGAGTATGTGCCCCACAACCTAAACTTGACTGGTGATGATGAGTATTTACAGATGAAAAGATGGGACGCATAAATAATGCTCACAATATATATATATATATATATATATATATATATATATATATATATATATGTGTGTGTGTGTGTGTGTGTGTGTGTGTGTGTGTGTGTGTGTGTGTGTGTGTGTGTGTTTACGTACTTCATGGGTGTTCTGCATCATTGTGGCCAGAGCAAAAGCCGGGGCTCTGTCAAGCGTTCAGTTGCCTTTTAAGCAGCTCTTCCCATTCAACCACTTTATAAATGAATGTTGTGTGTTATCAATTGTGAATAAACGTCGAACTTCAAAATTCAAAATAATGACTTTGTAGATTAAAACAAAGTGTGGGATTGGGCTAGTTGGTAATTTATTATTAAACTTCTTTGAGCAAAAACTTCCGACAACTACCACAAGAGACGAGGACGAGCGCAGACTTTCAACTAAATTTATTACTACTATGACGCACATATATATGTTACTAAAAAGGCGATAAGATCACTTGCTTAAGGGGTAACCAAAAACACAAAAACAAAAAGACAAAATCAAAAGTAAAACTAGACTACAAAAAACCACGTGCTCACCCCGGACCATCATGTGCCAAATTTAAAAACGCCAATTCTTTTTTATATAATGCTCTTGATGGTTTGCTGATGCAGCTGCCTCGAGCGATTGCTGCAGCTTCGATTACAAGTTTTGTGCCTTCGTTAGGGGGGACGCAAGAACGCTTGTCTTTTCGAACAATGGCTGGCACTCACATTCGGAACAATGAGCGGCCAAAAAGCCGCCCCGTCATGCACTTCAAACTTTCTGGCAATGTTCCTGAAGTCTCACATTAGGGCACCTGCCTGACTGACCTACGTACTCAAATCCACGAGACAGTCTCTTTGTAACATATATATGTGCGTCGTAGTAGTAATAAATTTAGTTGAAAGTGCGCTCGTCCTCGTCTCTTGTGTTAGTTGTCGGACGTATTTGCGCTGAGAAGTTTAATAATCGTAGTTTAAAGCCGGTCACCCACCACCAAAGGCACACACGCTTCTGTGTCTCTTTCTTTAAGCCAAAGTAGTGGATTCATAACAAGTTCGGAAAGGTTTTATGCACTTTCATCCGAGACACACACTTGTTCGAAATAAAGAGCACATTGCTTAATTGATTGATTCATTCATTCAATAATTAATATTGTATGTGTACTGGATTTCTGAAATATTTTTTGCAAATCTGACATGGTTGCACTTGGAGATATTTAAGCACATACTCCATGTGGAGCACCAACTTGCTACTGTGTGTAAGTCATCTTGTGATCGGCATCTGCGACTGAAATAATGTAAAGGTAGAAGACTGCAACCATCTTCGAATAGTTTTATGCAATATTTTATGTTATCTGCTATATCATTTATATAAAGCAAGTATAAAAGCGAACCCGAAACCTTCCTTGTGGCACGCGTGAAGTCACGTTAACATATGAAGACGTTTGAGAAACCAGAACGTACAATAAACAATTTTAGCGTGCTCGTTAATTATAAGCGGACAGTGAGTCTCTGTGTCCAATCGGAGTCTTCTCTCTCTTATTGACCATTAGCAGCGACTAACATATCTCAGTCGGTAACACCAGTTCGTCACTGCGTGCTTTGCGCCTTTCCGGGTTTCTTTTTCTCCTGCGCAACGCCGCGATGAACGCCAGCATAACGCTGCCACCAGTCTAAGCGTTAGCACCCACTGCCTCGCAATCTACGCGCGGTTCGCTCTAGCAGGATATGTTTATCTCGGTCCGGGCCCATAAGGTTAGAACCAGGCGTGGCTAAGCCCCTTCCAGCCAATTATGCATCGAACATAAACGTGGTGCCACCCGATCTTCTTTTACTGCTAAGACACCTGCCACAAACAACACATTCTTAGAATACTTTAAGAATCTCTTTCTCTCTAAGCCGCAAAGGAGTGAAATCGGAGTAAGTACTAGATTTCGTCCTTGCAACCAACAGTTAGTCCGTGGAGGGATTACATGCAAGACCAAGGTACAATATGAAACAGACGGAGGAACTGTTAGACAATGCGGATCAACGTTTTCTCGCGTGGAATTCGCAGGCGCAAAGGCGGCCTCGAATAAAGCGTCCGCATTCGCGTACGCAAATATTTTTCTAAAGAAATCAGCTGTTAACAGTTTGATTAAGTGTGAATGGACGTGACAACTATGGTAACTACGTCAGAAACAAGGTAATATTGTTTATATAGCATAATTATAGGCAAATCTAAAAGCCCCCCTAACAAAAAAATTGGCAGATCCCCCGTACAGTGGGAATAGATGATATGCGAAGCACGAATGAGAAATGTTGATATGTCACTTTAAAATCACCACAACCTTACGAGGTGGAGGTAAGTTATACCGTACATACCTTCCGTGTCATGATTATCTTGTTTGGATGTGTCGTTTACATTCGTCATCTATTCACGTCACGTTATGCCAAATTTAGTATATGTGAAGCTAGCGAAATAGCCACTAGCACGCTATAAACGTGGTATGTGGTCATGTTCTTGCATGACACACGTGTCATGATTATCATGTTCCTTCGTAATCCATTGGCGTCACGTAATACCAAATTTAGCATAGATGTGAAGCTAGCGAAAAAGCCACGAGTGCATCATGAGTGTAGCATGTAGTCATGTTGTTACATGACACGCATGTCGTGATTATCATGTTTGGGGGTGTCATTGACCTATGTCGTCCGTTCGCGTCACGTAATACCAAATTCGGTACATGTGAAGCTAGCGAAACGGCCATGAACGCATCATGAGCATAGCACGTAGTCATGTTGTTACATGACACGCATCTCATGTTTATCACGTTTGCACCAGTCTCATACCTTCATCATTCATTCACGTCCCGTAATACCACATTTGGTATAACTGAAGCTAGCGAACCGGCCGCCAACGCATCATGATCGTGGCTTGTAATCATGTTGTTACACGATGCGCATCTCAAGATTATCATGTTTGCACCAGTCACATACCTTCGTCATCCATTCACGTACTGTAATACCAAATTTTGTATATGTGACAATAGCGAAAATAGCCGGGAGCGCATCATGAGCGTGGGATGTGGTCATGTTGTTACATGACATGCATGTCATAATTTTCATGTTAGAGTCTGTAGCTTGCGTTCGCCATGCAATCATGTCATACCATACCAGTTTTGCAGCATGTCATGTAAACGGGGCCGCGGCAAGAGCAGCAAGGCGTGCAATTTAAATTGTGACATTCATGACATATATGTCTATGATTTTTATGTTATGACTAGTCAAATGCGCTCGGCATGCGGTCATATCAAGCCATACAAAGTTTGGTGTCGATACCATTTTCCAAACGGCCAGGAGAGCTAAAAGTCGTAGGTGGCTAGATAGATAGATAGATAGATAGACAGACAGACAGACAGACAGACAGACAGACAGACAGACAGACAGACAGACAGACAGACAGACAGACAGACAGACAGACAGACAGACAGACAGACAGACCGACAGACAGATAGATAGATAGATAGATAGATAGATAGATAGATAGATAGATAGATAGATAGATAGATAGATAGATAGATAGATAGATAGATAGATAGATAGATAGATAGATAGATAGATAGATGGGCAGACGGAAGGATGGATGGATGGATGGATGGATGGATGGATGGATGGATGGATGGATGGACGGACGGACGGACGGACAGACGGACGGACGGACGGACAGACAGACGGGTGGATGGATGGATGGATGGATAGATGGATGGATGGCTGGATGGATGGATGGATGGATGGATGGATGGATGGATTCAAAGTCTTCGAAGTTCGCTAAGAAATGCTTCCAATTTTAAAAAAATGGCAGATCCCATGTACAGCGGGAATCAATGATATGTGAAGCACGAATGAGGAAGGTTGATATGACACCTCAAAATCAGCACAACGCTCCCAGCCGGAAGTAAATTATGCCGTTGATGACACCCATGTCATGATTATCATAATAGGATGTGTCATTTACCTTCGTCGTCCATTCACGTCACGTAATACCAAATTTGGTATATGTGGAGCTAGCGAAACGGCCACGAGCACGCTAAGAGCATGGCATGTAGTCTTGTTTTTACATGACCAGCATCTCATGATTATCATGTTTGCGCCAGTCATATACTTTTGTCATCCACTGACGTCACGTAACACCAAATTTGCTATATGTGAAGCTAGTTAAACAACCGCTTGTACACTGTGAGCGTAGCTTGTAGTCATGTTTCATGTGAGCCACATATAATGATTATGATGTCATTTACCTTCGTCGTCCGTTCGCATCACGTAATACATAGTTTGGTATAAGTCAAGCGAGGGAAGCGACGGCGAGTTGGTGTGCCGTGTATACTCATGACTAATACCCCTGTCACACGGACAGCCTTAAGTTCGGTTAAGCTACCTACGGTTACGGCTAACCGCGGTTAGTGCTAGCTACATGGCGAACGTAAGCACGGTTAGTCTCCTAACTATGGTTATCGCAAACCTAGCTAGGCAACCACGGTTTATGCTCGCAAACCAAAAATCGAGTAGTAGGCAAGATGGCGGACACCGCAGCAGCTTGGGCTTCAGCGTCGGCAAAAATGACAACGCAAAGGCGCATAAACTGCCCAGACGCCACAACGCGAGTGCTATTACGTTCGTGGGAGCATAACCTCTCAGCCCTGCGGGCGAAGACGCGGAATTCTCGCATTTACGCGAGAATTCTAAAACTCAATGCTGGGCTACCGCACGGAAAAGGACCGTACAACATAAAGCAGCTGCGCCTGAAAATGGACTACCTGGCCAAGCGCTATCGGTAAGCACTGAAACTTTTCAGTTACTATATAACTCTCAAAACAACAATTGCCAGCATGAAATTTACAGGAAAAACGCAACAGTAGTTGCTTGCGGACGCTACTGAAGTGACCGGTTGACTGGACTAGAGTGCATGTAACGCGCGGTTGAGCGCGCATACTATTTGTAATGTTCGTGCTGTGTTTATGTTGCTCTTACACATACGGTATTCACTAGTGCTAGCAATTATCGCATTGCGGTGTATGAGGGACGTTTAGGGCTCATGTCGCATTACCTTGAGATGGGCATGCTTTCCACCCTTCGCGCAACGGATGTTAAAACTTTTACAGAAAATCTACATGTCAGCAGATTTATGTTACGGTTTCCCGGAGGTTTTACTGATTGCTTTGAGCAGAGTCCCTTAATACCGTTCTGGTCACGAAACTTCTTCGTCACTCTATGGGAGAGCTTGATATGGTGCCAAGAGCGGCTGCTACGCGGCGCAAGCCGTCCTAGGGGGGCCATCGCCCCGCTGCGCCCGGCGGAACGCACTGGCCGCGACGGCATCCCGAAGGCGTTGTGTGGTGGCAGCTCGCGGTTTCTGCATCAGCGAAACGCAAACTTAATGTGCCAGTGCACCGTGCTCAAGGTGGACAGCATGAAAATTTGAATGAACAATGCCCAAGACGTGCTGTGTGACGGGTTGAGCTTCGGATACCGAAGCAACAAAGAAAAGGCGTCGCTCTTCTCTTTCCCAAGTAGCGCCGAACTCCGAGAGAAATGGAAGCGAGCTATACCGCGGTTGGAAGCTGGCGGTTTCAGCTTCGAAAGTGAGAACGTTCGGGTGTGCGAAAAGCATTTTGATGCTAGCGACGTTGTGAGAACCGACAAGCACATCGTGAACGGGGTGGTCGTGTCGCTTCAGCGAGAGAGACCGAGGCTTCGCTGAAGGTTGTACACTTTTTTTTGAGATGTAGATTACATTTCTTCACTCGAGAAAAAAAAACAAAGCCTCGCGGACAACTGTGCACAGTTCATGCGCTGCAAGTGGTGGGCGGAAGCCACAGTGTTAAGCATAATGGCTGTGTATGTGAGCAGGCCTTCCCATTTGTATATAGTGTTGTATATCTTGTATACATTACACTGTAATATTTTCGTACTATTCATATTTATCTGCATATAGTGTAAATAGTGTATATTCAAATACAGTTTATTTTAGGCAGTGAGCTAAGCCAGAGTGCAGCTGTTAATGAAACGAAATACACAATGTACAGCAGAGTCACAGATTGTGTAACATTGCTCAGAACAGCTGCAACAGTTTTTAGTGCTTTTTTTCTCCAAAGTGTTGTTCTCAGTGTATTTTGTGTCAATAAATGTTTTCCAACTTTCTCCCCATTACATGCACCATATGTGAATCTCCCATTCATAAGTACACACCTGACTACTAGGCGGCGTATCATTAGCACCAAATTTAAGATTTATTGCATGCCTTAAATCATAACCGCCCTTCCCCCCCTCCCACCCAAAAAATAAAAACAACTGTGTAATGAGGTACCTCGGTAGTGGCAGAGGCGGCCAAGCGGCTAGCACTCGCATCAAAAGGAACTTCCAGATTAGGCTGCTGTACTTCCGTTCCCGGAGAAATCATGGGTTGTCGGCCGGTAAATAATAATGCCCTAAACAGTAAACACAAGGAAACGTCAAGCGGTGGGTGTCCCGTGTAAACTGCGTGAAAAGAAGTGATCAATCAAATGTTGTGCACGTTTAGAGCGGTCGCGAAAGCCCTCGGCATCGAAAGTCCCCGCGTCAAAGAAGCGATGGGCGCTCACAAACGTGTGTCCAAAACAACTGCTCATTTGGGTATAAACTCAATTGAAAGGTCTGGAATAAAACTTCTGGTTCAACCATTTAGTTCATTTGAATACTTGGGTAGTAGCGCGCGAGAGGCGAGCCGGATATAAACCAATGTGATTGCTCCTGTACTACCCAGTCGTGTTTCATTTCGTTCACCTTCCTCCCCCTATTAGCAGCCCTACCAGAATATAAAGCTCACCTACCGCATAAACATAATCGCCCTTCGGCCGGGCGCAAATACAAACATGTTGTCGAGCAGATCAAGCAGTAGTCGCATCAAGAGCATGGAGCATAAGCATCGTCTTTGAACACTTGCGGGCTATAGCTCGCAAGTACCGCTTCGAGGCATCGTAAGTATGCATATAATTGGGCTATGAGACAATTATTGACACAATGCGTTATCGCGCGGTGTGAGAACACTTTTAATGCACTGCTGTTTATAAGGTGGGCCCGCACTTCCAAGTAAACTACGCGTGCGTTCCAAAGTAAACAGCTCTCATTCGTCGTCGACACTGGATCCCGTTTGAACTTATTTATCTGGTGGCATTGATGCGTTCAGAGACGTTTAAAAAAAGGTAACAGGAAGAACAGCACGCACATAATCGCGTCGAAACGTCGGCCGCAGTGCACATACAAGCCCAGCAGTGGCGGCGGCTTGTGGCCCCCATACGACGGGTGGCGCCTCTAGCGACAGATTTTGTCCCTATATCAACCTTCGAGCGGAGTTTCGTGACCAGAAAAGCATTGAAGGACTTTGCTTTGAGTACACTTGCAGTGCTTGTCCACAGCACTCAACTGCAAGTCACTCCTCTTGCCGTAAACATAAAAGTTGCATTTTTTACTTGATTAACTTGTCGTTCTGAGGCGCCAACTTTTGTTAGTGCAGCACGTAGAACACAAGTTAAGCTTCGTTAATTATTAGAGAAACTTTATATTTGCCAAAAAGCCGGGAATCAAAATGCTCACAACTTGCATAACTGTTTGAATATGATTATCAAACAACACTCCTGCTGCAGCAAATATCTACCATTTCTCTATGCTAAATATAATGTACTGTTGACGCAACGTCGTCAGACATTCTTTAGTGCTTTTGCTATTTACTACCATTGCATTTCAGATCAAGTGCTTACATGAGTCCCAACGACAAGTGCTGCTGACTGGGCGAGTTGGTGCATGACAGCGCTCACATTGTCGTCTGCGTTTTCTCCTTCATGACTGCATAGTATCTTTCCTTCACGTTTTATATGAGCTGCGCTAAAGCAATATCCTTTTATGAGTCCTACACTCTTAAAAAAAAATGGAGTGACGTACTCTCCATTTAGGGAGGAACGGCGATGTCCCCAATGTTCGTCTTCAAATAGAGAAACGTTGCTCCCTCATCCACGGAGAAACACGTTCCTCCTTATGAAAATCAACATGGCTGCCCCCCGGCGAAGCGAGTAGGCTTAGCAAATGCAACGATTCTCGACCGGTAAGGAGTACACGGCACTGAAAGTTACAAAAAACGGTCCCGCTGAGCTTGATATTGAACGAAATGATTATAAAAACAAGCAGACGAACCTGTGGCGGTGAACACATCGCGAAAGAGAACGACGGAGTAAGCAGGTTTCGTTCGGTCAGCGAAGCCACGTTCACTCCGAAAGACACGGTTTCTGCAGAGCCCTCACCTGAAGAGTGCATGCTAGGCTTCCTGTATTTATTTCTCGCAGATTCACATAGTGTAGCGACGTTATCCATGCGCTTACGGGTCCGCAGGTAACGAGATGTGCCTCCAAACCGTACACTCGATCGCAGCGAAACCATTCCGAATCCGTAGTGCAGCTTTGATAGATAGATGTTCAACGATATATAAATGACTGGAGGTGTGAGAGCGTCATAGCAATGAAGTAGGTAGCGCCATCTAGAGGGATTGAACAAAAAAAAAAGTTGACTGCCGCGACGTTTGTTGTTATTACCCACTATCACGGCTCTCTTGCGGATTGTTTACGCCTTAACACATTCAGGAATATTCACGGACACCGGAAGCTTATTATGTACTGAGGCAATTCATACAGCTGATGCAATTCATATAGCTACACATGCACACATGGTCACATAGTACACAAATAGTGCGCAACAAGTACACTAGCGTATACGCTAACAAGTACGCAACAAGAGCACAATCAACCTTTCAAACCAACGGCTCACACCTCGACGTGTTTACTCACACTCTACTATGAAAGCGCGCCAGGTTATATAGCGATGAATTTCAACTCACCTGAGTGGCACAGGTTACAAGTAGGTTTCCTTACACTTTTTTTACGTTTTTTATCAATACCACAACATGCGCCCACGTAAATATATTGTATCTGATGCTCAGGGAAACCTTAGGTAATCAATGGTTGCACAATAATGAACGGAATAATTACTAAAGCTTATCAGGTTTTCACGAAGGTGGATGCCCCAAGCCGTGCTTAGAATGCTCACGGCATTTCAAACGCTGCGCCATCTGTCGACCACTGCCAAAGTTACTTTTTTTTTTCTTGAAGCCTCTGAGAGTGCAAACACTTGCCGCGCGTTAGCCATTTCGGAGGTCACGTTTTTTTTCTTCTTGTTACTTGGAGAGGGCGCAGCATGCAGACCAAACTTTGTCTCCGTCGTGGTAGGTGTTCTGTGGCCACGTCGACCTTGTTTAGTTGTTTCGTCTTAACGTTTGCTTGTATTCTTTTTACGTGCGTACCACAAGTGTGACCGTTAGCCATGGATATATACACCACTAGCCCTTCAATGAAAATGTTTTTGATGTGGTAACGACCGTCCTAGCAGTGTATACGTACGTTACAACGCGGGTCTTGCGAGATAAATAAGCGATGACCTCGCATCCGACGGTATTTTTTCGTGAGCCATGACAGTGGCTGTTGGCGTACGGCAGCTCTCATACTTGAGTGGAGGAACTATCGCTGCAGTGCGCAAGTTTACTATAACTTTATAGAATGTTGTGCCTGCATACTTTTCTGCTTCAGATACCTCTCGCGATTCGCCTCGCGTGTCAACTTGCAATCATAGTGCGTGCCACAATTTTGTTGTTAGCGCTGTGGCTGTGGTGGCTATTACTCTGGATTCGGAATACTCTTTTCACAAAGGTGAGTGAGCGTTAGTACTTACTTGCTGTGCACAGCTGCTACTAGAAGTGCATTTCGTGTTGAGTTTCTCACGACAAAGGAGAATCATGGACGAGAAAGACATACTGCTCGCGTGCATAATTCCTTCCTATTTCTCAGTGCTGGCATGGGCAATTCAAAACGAATGCGATTGAGAATTTGGTTTAACCTACAGAAGTCATTGGTTCACTTTTCACAAAAGTTTAGTTATGATGATGTTTAAAAAGTTTCTGATGGTTGTAATCTTGTCTGGCAAATAAACGCTCGGTGAAACTTCGCTGCCTGTTTCCTTTTGTGCTTTCACCTGCCGTGGTAGCATAGCCTTATTGGGTGTCGTAAACTGGTAGGTGTTCTGTGGTGTCGTGTGACTATGCTGATGGACGCAGGTTCGACTTCCGGCCACGGCGGCCGTATTCGAATGGGGGTAAACTGCAAAGAACATCCATATGGTGGTAGTGGCACGTATAACTCTATCAATTGTATATGATCGTACTTTCACGCATGGACTGTAGAGTGGTATCAGGTTTCCTACACTATTGAAAAAATAAGTGTGATGCTTTTTTACGCACCTCGTTGAATTCATGAGTGCTGTTGGTGCCGTGCGAAACTAAAAATGCGTGGGCTTACCAAGTATGTCGACACCGAAAAAAATCATTATTTTTTTTACACTCTAAGGTAATCGATAAAGCAAGACTGCTTGGGAAGCAGAGCTCCTTGTATTCGTGACAAATTGGTTGTATGAAACAACAGGAGACACACATGGAAGTGTGCGGAGCATCGTGCGAGTGCCTGACGATAAAAAAAAGGGAGGCTTTTACTCTATACTAATAAAACAAAAGAAAACGTCATTCCTGCATTGCTTACAACAATCAAAAATCTTAGGTAAAAGCAATCGCTCGCGACTGGCCGCGGCCGGCTATAGGCTTGGCGTGCGCATGCGCGCGAGCAAGACCCCCGTGAATGAGGAGAAACTTGAACGCTGAAGGAGGAACGTTGCTCCATTGGTCCTTGCCGCGAGAGGGCGCGACGGGTAAAGCGCCCGAAAGGGAGGAAGTCGCTGCGCCGAAGGAGGAACGGAGCCCGTTTCTCCATTCTCGCTCCCTTTTTTTAGAGTGTAGCGAGTAGCAGAAAATGAAAGGGTGCACATTTATTTATATGCCTGTTGTCTAAATGCACATGCAGCCGAATTCCTGTCATGTGGGCGAGTTCACAGCAGCACTGGCAGAATGCTGAACCGTTTTCTGCTTTTCACGCAGTGTCTGGCCTGCCTCACCGATCCTGTCACCGAGTCGTCCGAATTTCTTCGCCTGGCAAGCAATACCTTGAACTACCGTTCTTCTACCGAGTTTCGCCACGTGCGCAACTTCGGTCCTGGTGGCGTGGACGCCCCTATCAGCCTCGCTAGAGATAGTTCTGGCCTGTTCGTTGCCTCGTCAGCTGGTGTTCTACGTGCCATCATCTATGATGACGACATCTTGGTTCCTTCAATCGTTGTCCAGCCTGGCTCGGTGACATCGTCAGCAAGGCATAAAAGGACATCGTCGACGTCTGCCTTCTTCAGTGGGCGAGTTCACAGCAGCGCTGGCAGAATGCTGAACCGTTTTCTGCTTTTTACGCAGCTATGTTACTTTAAGAATGCCAAGTGCATCCGTTCAGATAATCGCTTCCTGCTGCTGTTGTCTCGCTCACACAGTTTGACATGTACCTCTGATATTTTGTCATTATGCTCTGACCTTATTGTCTGCGTTAGCAGGGTTCTCTTGTGCGGTGATGTAGAATCGAACCCGGGGCCTCCTGAGTTATACAAGGCTAACACTCATTTACGTGGTTTGTCCTTTGCTGATGACACGGGTGATTTAGAAGCAGCGGATGCTAACTTGTCTTCAGTGACTCAAATGCTTACCGAATTACTTAAGGGTCAGCAACGTATATCGCGAGATATAGCTGGTATGAAGAAGTATCCTGAAGTTGCCAATTCTAGGTTTGATGCCTTGGAGACTCGTGTCTCTGCATTGGAATCTCTTCCCGTCACGCCTTCTACAGCTGCCGGTAACAAAGTGAACAGCGATATTCAGCAGCTACAAATCAAAATCAAGCAACTCGCTACGCGGAACGATGATCCAGAAAACCGATCTCGTCGCAATATTTGCTGCTGCATGGCCTCACTGAGACACCAGATTAATCCTCTGACCTTCTGCTGTCTAACCTTTCTGCAAGGATCAAAGGAAATCTGCAAAGTGACTGCCCTAATATCGAAAGGTGTCACAGGATTGGACGTAGGCAAGCCGATCGTCCGCGTCCCATTGTCATAAAGCTGCTCGACTATCGCTAAAAAACATCTGTCCTTAAAAACGGCTACAACCTAAAGAGTCTAACTTTCGCATTTCTGAAGACTATTCATTGCACGTACGAACAATCAGAAAGAGGTTATGGGAACCATCACAACCCTTTCGGGATAAGGGCTCCATTGTACGCTTAAGTTTTGATCATCTGTTTAGAGATAAAGTTAGGTACAACTGGAACAATGACACCCTCATTAGGATTTATTTTCGCCTAGCAAAAGCTTCTAATGTCACCACTAAAGCTCCTTGACGCCTATGGAATGATCCTAATGAGCCCCTGCGCATCTTAAATGTTAATGCCAGAAGCCTAGTCAATAAGTTCCCAAATTTTCTTTCACTCATCACGGCCCATTCACCGCATATAGCTGGCGTAACAGAAACTTGAATAAATGAACGTATTTACGATAGTGAAGTAACACCCCAAGGTTTTACAGTTACCAGAACTGACAGACGTCATGGCAGGGGAGGGGGTGTCCCACTATTCTTACGGTCTGATCTTAAATTTTCATTTATCCCCAGTCCACCTGATACCGGATCTGTTTGGTGCAAGGTCTTTTTGGAAGCATTTTCATAGTTTTTGGCGTAATATACCGCTCGCCATCTTCGAACATAGATCAGCTGCTCGCTTTAACAACTTTTATGCACGAGCGTTTCTTATCTACTTCCAACTTGATCTGCCTAAGTGATTTCAACACTCCAGGTATTTTGTTGCCATCTCTATCGCTCACAGGCTACGACGTAGAAATCGGCAAAGTTCTGTTAGACTTATCGCTCTATTTTTGTTTAAAACAGATTGTTGAAACTAACACACGAGGTGATACAGTTTTAGATTTAGTATTTGTTCGTCCTTTCCTCTTAGACCATGGTTATGAATGCGAAGTTGTTGATGGTTTTTCAGACCACAAGGCCGTTCTAGTATCAATTTCTGTTCCTGTACATACTATCCACTTTGTCTATTCTACATTTGCCGATTTTTCATGAGCCAATGAGCCTCTGCTTTTGATCTTTTGTCAGATTCTTTTGATGATTTCGAACGCCTCAGCGAATGTAGTGATGTGAATTCCTTGGTGGCTTCTTTTGGAAAGACTGTGACAACATGAATTGAGTGCTTCGTCCAAATAAAAACGAAAAAGAAAAACCGCCATCTTCCCTGGATATCGCGTGATATACTTCACCTGTCGCGTCGGGTTGCCAAACTGAGACGTTTAAAAAGAAATGGTGACCCCTCAAAATACAGGAATTTAACCTCGCCAAAGAAGAACTTCGGATCAAAATAATTCGCCGAAGGACTTCTCTTTCAAAGTTACGTTGCAAGATTTAATAATAAAGAACCCTAAAAACTTTTGGGCTGCTATTTTACCCACCTCAGCTGCCACAAATGCAGTTGTTATAAATAACGTCCCCGGCAGTGACCCGTCAACCATTTCTAACGCGTTCAACGAATATTTCCAATTGGTATTCACAAGTGACAACTTAGACATTCCTAGCTTTCAACATGGTTCAAATAACTGAATCAGTGACATTTCCGTATCTCTCGACGGTGTTATGAACCTGATTTTGCACCTAGGAAATAAGAAATGTCTCGGTCTTACGGCACTCCTAATATTTTTCTTCTTAGATATTGCGAGTGGACCAGCCGCAACTTGACCATAATTTTTCAAAAGTCCTTAATGACTTCAACTGTTCCTTCAGCTTGAAAATTAGCAAAAATTCTTCCTATGCATAAATCTGGCAGCAAGCAGTCACCATTAAACTATCGCCCGATTTCCTTAACGTCTCAATCATGTAAACTTTCAGAACACATAATCTTTAGGCATATCATTGGTTTTCTTGAAAATAATAACATCCTATGTAATGCTCAGCATGGTTTTCGCCAAAGCTTTAGTACTAAAACCCAGCTTGTAGAATTTTCTCACGACATTTTGAACGCTCTAGACTCTGGTTACCAAGTTGATGCAATTTTCATCGACTTTGCAAAAGCATTCGACACTGTTACACATTCTAAACTTCTGCACAAACTTCACGCTGTTTTAATTAATGATTTCTTAGTTGACTGGATTACTAGCTTTTTAAACAACCGTTCTCAGTTTGTTTCTTTTAATTCCCCAAAGTCGTCTGTTGTGAATGTTTCATCTGGAGTCCCCCCAAGGTTCAGTCCTGGGACCACTTTTGCTCTTATTGTACGTAAATGATTTGCCCAATTATGTGTCTGCGAAAATCTGCCTTTACGCTGATGACTGTGTCCTCTATAATGTAATTAATACCAATAATGACCACAATTTATTTAATGTTTGTTTTGCACAATTTTGCAGATGGTGTGACACATGGCAAATGAACATAAACTTTACTAAAACAGTTGTTCTTTTCTTCTGTAAACGCAGCTCCGTTTCGTTGTTCGATTACTTCTTCAATGGCTCCTCTCTGTCACGTTTGTCCTAATATAAGTACCTTGGCCTCATCTTCACACCCTATATGTCTTGGTCTAAACATATCGTATACGCTTGCCATAAAGCTTTAAAGAAACTGGGCTACCTAAATCGTACATTAAAAGATGCTCCACCCGAAACAAAGTTGCTAACGTATAAATCGCTCATCCGTCCTATCCTCAAATATGCCTGCCCCGTTTGGAACCCTCATAAAAAGGGACATCAGCACACTAGAATCCGTTCAGAAGAAGGCCATCCGTTCCATTTTCCGCCGTTACGACTGGAATTTCTCACCCTCCTCTCAACTTGTTACGCTAGGTCTGCAAACCCTGTCCGAGCGACGCGAGCTCGAATGCCTAAAGTTGATGCATATTCTTGTTAATACCTCACGCTACGCATTAACTAACGAATATCTGTCTCCTGATAAACTGAAACCCTCAAGGAATAGCCACAAACTCAACCTGACACCACTCTATCCACGAACTAACCTATTTATATTCAGCTTTTTTCCGCACACTATAGAAAATATGATGTATCGTCTGGGTCAACTAGATCATTGCCTTTAGAAGATTTCTTGCACGAATGTATTGATTCGCGATTTGTTTATTAAGAATTGTAATTTCTTGCGTGAAAGTATTGATTCGGAATTTGTTTATTTAGAGTTCTATTCCTGTTTGTTAAGAGTTGTATTCTTGTGTGTACTGATGTTTAGCAAACCCACTTCTGCAGAAGCCCAATTCGGGCTACAGTATGTAAAAGTAAATGAATAAATAAATAATTGTGAAATAGTTTTAAAATGTTTTCACACAAATTGATTTTAGTTTTCATACTTGGCAAAAAACGACTGCTTTGTTCGCGAACGGGGCCCAGCAGCTCATAGTAGCCCTACTACAGGCTTCTCTTCAACTTTTTGGGATCTCTGCCAATGAACGATGAACTCTTGGTAGATGAGAACATTGAGAAAGTTCACAATTCTTTATTGCATGACTTCGCAGTATCCTGTTTGTCAACATGCTAGAGCGATGCTTTCGGTGAAAAAGTACATGTATTGCACACAATTTTTCATTGCTTGTTGACAGCAGAAACATGTGCAGTAGTGTCGCTAGAATTGAGATCTGCCATTCTTGATAATAAAACAGTACAAACAGGGCAAAAGAACCTAGAACAGAATATTTAGGGAGCTTCACAGAGGCTTCCACCTAAAAAGTGTAAATACCGGGCATAGTTTTACTATCATTAGGCAATTGGGCAAGGGTTTCCCATTCTGCTGAGGCTCGGAAGCGACTCACAAGCTACTTGTTTAAGCAACTATTTATCATTAAGTGCGAGCACAGCACACGACTCTCCATAACCGTGCTGATAATCTATTATTGTTGAATATAAATTATTTTCTGGTATATAAATCACACAGCTCTAGAAAATTACGTTATAGAAATCACACGTGACAATATAAATACTAATGAATGAAATGTTGTCAAAATAATAGCAAAGAATTTATGGTACACTAACAAATATGACTCATATCTAACATATCTAACCAACATATCTAACTCATAACTAACAAATATGAGCTCATATCTTAGCTACGAGCAATACTCTACAGAATGTTTCAGAACTTTGAGAACATTGAGGTGCGTTACATTTTAGTGACGACTTTTCCCTAAATTCAAACCACGAAACTTGACTTTACGTTGATATGTCAGGTGTTGCTGCCAAGCAGGATGTACTTTTGCCATTATATTGGATTTATACAAGACTGTGTACGGCATAAAATGACAGAAAGATTCCATAAATGAGTATGTCGGTGGCAGGCATCCATCGCCTATACCGAGTAAAACTATGGCTGGAAAATGTTATATGGACAATTCAAGCACACGGCTAATTCACAGATGTGTTATTTGAGCATTCATGGCACTGAACAAACATGACCAAGAGAAATTACTGCACTCGAGAATAAAGAATTCAACATTGTGAAGTAACCTCATTTCACTAACCGACGCATGAGCTATAAATGTGCCTCTTGGTCAAAATATGTCAAAACCAAATGCATAGACTACTGTCTGATGTTTTCTTTTGCGTTTTCCTGTCCAGGCTTTAGAGGTTACAGAGAAATCTGAAGGGGTTGAAGTGATTGCCTCATGGGGAGACCCTGAACATGATGAGAATGTGGAGCCTAGCGACGACGCTGGAACAACAAATGAAACTCCAGAGGAGACCTCGTACGTGCCTTGCACAGATACGTCTGGGGACGTGAGCAAATCTAGCACACCCCATGATGCTAGTGGTAGAAAAAAAAAGTATGCAAGTGGCCACTAACCACTGCACAACTGCTCCTTGAAGCCACAAAGATGAGGTCAGACACATAAAAAAATCTTAAAAAAGAAGACAGAAGCTGACGGAAAAGCTTGTGTATCTTCAAGAAAAAGCCAATGGCATAAACTCGAGCATGTTTCGAATCATGTAAAGATATTTTCAGTCACAAGAGACGAAGTAATAAACTTTTCTTGGGTAATTTTTTGCAATTAAATTTTGAAAGGTTTCTCACAGTGTCCAGACACATGTTCACTTCCGGGAAGAATCAAGAAAGGCATGGTCTGAACGACAGGAAGGTAAACACAACAGGCGATGTTGCTAAACAAAAAGTTTCACCCGCACATTCTCGCGGGGGGAAATCGAGTAAATGCGTCGCAGAGTGGTGGGGGTATCGCATGAATGTTGCGCAATAGGGTGTGGTTTGGGAATGCCTAATTGATATTTTGTCTTTGTTATTATTATTTATTGAATGAAGGAGAAGCGTTGCCTTTATTGAGTGGCGGGACGCTGATGTGCAATTTAGAGTCTACATATAAAAGGTGGCGAGTGAATGGTTGTGCAGCTGAAGCAGTCTGTTTTTACTAGCAGACGCTGCCTCCGTCAGCCTTGCGAGGCGAGAAAGGGGGTGCTCACACTAGACGCAAGCACGCGGCACGAAACGCGAAGCGTGAGCATACATAGTAGGGGTGTGGACATCACCGCCGACGCACAATGTGTGACATCGCGCAACTAAGAAATGCTCCGCATTTTAAAGATCACAAGCATTTGCAGCAACACGCAAGCACCCCCATTCTATAGCATGTTATATCAGTGTGTTCATACCTTACACCAGTGCAGATTATATTATTTTGAAACCTTAAACTCTTGCACTTATATCATGCCCGATCAACACAGACAGTGCAAAAGAAAGCAACATCTGAAAGGCACTACACAGCAAAATGCAAAAAGGTGCCCACACAGAGCCCAGCAAGCCTTTTTTTTTTTCAAATGATTTCAGCATCTTTTCATTTACAGCTCTGAAAGCGTTCGGGAAGGACATTCCTTCTAAGTACATCAAATAGTTCCACTTATCTTGTTGTTCAGACTGGCTGAGGTCGTCATCTGTCCTCATTTACTACAGCATCCGTATCGTAGGGATCATTCAGTTGCTCACAAATGTTGTGTAGAACACAACAGGCCCGAATGATGCTGTTCACGTTGTCAATGTGACACTCGAGGTGATACAGCATGCAAAAGCATGCCTTCAGTCAACCAAATGCACTTTAAACTACACGCCTGGCACTCGACAGACCGTAGTTGAACGTCTGCGTAGGGGAACCACGAGGGTCAGGGTGTGAATTAGGATACGTTATGGTTGACTACAACGGAAAAGTTTGCTCGGCAAGCAGCACAGAGCCAATGCATACATCCTTGAACAGCCTTCTGTTTTTTGTGAAGCATTTCTCAGTCATCACTTTCGGAAGCCATGATCACTAGAATACGGTGGTATCATAATTTCGCCCAGGAGATCACACGTTTGTGGACAGAAACTTGTAAATGTGATCCACAATAGCCAACAGCATGATACTGTACAACTTGTTATGGTTAATATAGTCAGTGGCATTCTCTTTCGGCGGACATATTTAGATATGGCAATTATGCAAGGCACCCACTGCTTGGGGAAAGCCTGTCACTGCCTAGAATCTTCGAATGTGCTCGGCGACTTCGCATTCCCGGAAATTAAACGCGATTCCAGACGGCGAACGACAGTAGTTCAGGAGTCGTGCAAAACAACGTTGGCCGTAGAACGGCCAGCACCAAATATATTGGCCACAATTTTATCTTCAGCGGACGCAGTGAGGCGGTACAGTGCTATAGTGACACATTTCATGAGTGGAATTGCCACACGCATATTCGTGTCCAGCCACCTCATGGATTCGCAAACGCTGACTATATAATTGAACGCTTCCTTTGAAAACGTTGTCAGGGAAGTGTGGGAGAGTCATGTCGTACTAGGACACCTCCCGCGGGTATGTCCAAGCGTAACGTTCGCTGGAACGCTGGAATAATGGGCTGCAGCTGCCGTTAAACGTTCTCTGCCCTCGCACGGTGCACGTCGTATGTCGGCGTCCAGTTCCTCTTACGGCGATGACAGACAGCTGTTGTCTGCGCCGCTGCTGCGCGAGGGCTTCAAAACTGCCGAACACTGCCAGAACTCTTCATTCATGGTCACCATCAAAGGCCATATTGTCCCTGCCTATACCACACAAAAAGACGCACAAACTACTTGGTCACACACAAAACAATAGTACACACACACGCACACACATGCGCGCGCGGACATTATGGCATGAATTCTCAGCATACCTACGCCTCCCGGGTTTCATAAGACACAAACGAACATGAACGCAGACTGGATTTTAAAATAACCAATAAACACACACAACACCTCGTGAAGAAATCTCAGCGCAACTAAAGCAGTTTTGGTCCTTCCTCCAACTCACGGACGTACAGCACACTACTTTATCGAGCACACGCACCACAAATATTGAACTCACGGATGTGCACGCATAAGTAATTGATCACACACACAAGACTAAATAAATCGCCTACTACACAACACGACCGATTGTCAGCCATTTGTCAGCAGCACTGTTCGTACGAAGCGGATTGTTTTGTCTAGTCTTGGCTCTCATGATGGCTACGCAGCGAAGATTTTAAGCTTCAAGTTTATTTTTCAGTTATTAGTACAGAAAAGGGAACAGCATGCAAAGATATATACAGGAGGAGTTCCGAAAGCACAAGGCTGTAGAAGGACCTCCTGTTCAAAATAGGATTACGAAATTTACTCAATTAGCAGTAACCGTGAAAACAGAAAGATCAATGAATTGATAAAACCAACACTAAGAAACAAGAAAAAGAAGAGTGGAATAAACAATATAGCAGGATAAAACATCTAGTAGTTTATCACATATGAATACAATTTTTCTTTTATGTAGGCAATCGTCAAGCATTGTTTGATGTGTGATGGCACTGAATTACATAATGATAATGCTGAGAAATATGAAGTATGGCGACCAAAATTTGTGCAGATAGTAGGTAGTAAAAATTTCCATTTGAAGCGATTCTAGTACGGTTAAAGTTAGACAAACCATTAGGATAAAAGACGCTTGGTGGGACAAGATGGGGCAATGAATCGAACAGCATAATAATGAGGTGATATTTATATAAACTAACAGTAGAAAGTATCTCGAAGTTGCGAAATAATGATGATGCACTTGAACGATATGAACTAAAGCCATTAGCCTGATGGCTTGGTTTTGAATGCGCTGAATGGGAGATAAGTGGGTGAGGTATGTGTTTCTTCAAGTGGTGATGCAATAAACAATACAGCTGTGAATAAAATAATAATATAACTTGATTAGAATTGAGGTGTTAAAGAGAGAGAGAGAGAGATAAAGATGCAAGGAAAGGCAGGGAGGTTAACCAGACGCACATCCGGTTTGCTAACCTTCACTGGGGAAGGGATGAAGGGGAGAAAAGAGGTTGCAGAGAGATGAGAAGGTACACACAATCACGAGCACACTCGGGGAGCGCACACAGTCTACAGGCGGTCGCTCAGGTTTGTTGACTTTAAGTGAAGTAGCAGTGCTTTAGTCGCTTTCTGCGCAACTGAGGCAGATGCCCAAAGTCCTAGTATCTTCTGCACACAAAATGGTCCGGGGTCAAGTTGATTCAAAACCATCCGGAGCTGGCATCGCTGTGTGTCGTAGCAAGCGCAACTGCACAGGACGTGTTCGATGGTCTCTTCAGCTCCGCAGTAGTCGCATGTAGGAGTGTCTGCCATACCAATGCGAAAGGAGTACACCTCTGTGAATGCAACACCCAACCAAAGGTGGCATAACAGTGTCGCTTTAGAGCGGGAAAGTTGTGATGGTAGCTTTATCTTGCGCGAAGGATCCAGTTCATAAAATTGACACCTTTGGAAGCTGGTAGACGACCAGAGCGTGCATGTGAGATCTCGAGCCAGCAGGTAAAGTTGTCTTGCTGCATCATTCCTTGATAGAGGAATTAGGTCTACACGGGTTCCTTCATGGGCTGAGCGGGCTGCATCATCGGCTAATTGATTTCCGGTAATACCGATATGTCCAGGCAGCCATTGATATTTAATATCATGCCCTCGTGCTAGAGCTTCATGATGGCAATGTCTTATTTCTTGTACCAATTGTTCATGACTCCTTCTACACATGGCAGACTGCAAACTCTGAAGCGCTGCCTTCGAATCACAGAATATGATCCATTTTCCTGGACGTTCTTGAACGAGATATTGTAAAGCAGCCCTTATAGCAGCAAGCTCTGATGCCGTAGATGTAGTCATATGCGACAACTTAAATTTGATTGTCATTGCTGCCGCCGGAATTACAGCGGCACCTGATGAGCTGCTGGACGAGACGGAACCATCAGTGTATATCTGCGTTCGGTCCAAGTACAACTCATGTAATAATAGCAGTGTTGCTTGCTTCAATGCTACTCTGGAGTGATTGCTTTTCTATTTGATACCCGGAATTTCTATACGTACTTGCGGCTGGTCGAGGCACCACAAAGGACATGCCATTCTCGTAGCTGGCGTATATCCTGATGGAATGGTGTTCAGGTGCTTGGCTATGACGTCTGAAAACGTAGCACGTGGTATTCCGGAGAATAGAAGGGCGAAGTGGTGGTCGGGGACACGGCTAGCATGTTGAATGTGCGCTCTGAGGCAATCCACAACTCTATATGTCCTGAGCGGATGGTCTTTGGCAAGCATGATTATGGCATAAGTAGAAGCGCATCGGTGCAGTCCTAGGCAGATACGCAGTGCCTGACCCTGCAAACTCTCCAATGAATGAGTATTAGATTTGCAAGCGTTAGTCAGTACCGGCAAGCTGTAGCGCAATAGACCGAGAAATAGGGCCCTGTACAGCTGTAGCATGGAGGCCACACAAGTTTCCCATGCTTTCCCGCACCATGAATTTCATTATATGCACAATAGATAGCAGTCTCTTCTTCAAGTACGCACAATGCGGGCTCCACGAAAGGCTTCTGTCGATTATTATGCCCTGGAAACGGTGCGTTTGTGCATATTTGACACTCTGCCTATTGATGTAAACAGTGTATGGCGTCATTGGTTTACGTGTAAACGCCATCAACGCGCACTTCACAGTTGATATAGTTAGGCCTTGTTCCTGAATGAAGGCTTGGGAGTGTTGCTGCCCGCTTTATTCGTGCACGCACGTGAGGGCGAGTAACTGCAGCACTCCAGAGGCAAATATCATCGGCGTATATGGATAGGCACACCGACTTTGGCAGAACCTTCACCAGACCAATGACGGCAACATTGAACAATGTGGGGCTTAAAACACCTCCCTGAGGTACTCCGCAGTAGGTGTAATGTTCGGCAGTTGTACCCTCATATGTTTGCACAAAGAAACCCCTGCCAGTTAAATATTCTTTTATCCATTGAAACATTCGTCCACCAATGCCCACTGCTGCGAGAGAAGTGGGGATGGCATCGTGAGCTACATTATCATATGCACCCTTCACGTCAAGAAAGAGTGCCCCTGATATGCGCTTGCGACTCTTTTTTTGCTGAACAAATGTCAATAAGTCAAGGACACAGTCGATGGAGGAGCGGCCCCGAAGAAAACCTCCCATACAAGAAGGGTATTTGGTGTATCGTTCTAAGTACCACTTGAGACGAAATAGAGCCATTCTTTTCATCACTTTTCCGAGGCAGCTTGCGAGGGCAATAGGGCGATACACTGTCAAGTCCAATGGTGATTTTTTCCGATTTCAAAAGTGGTATTATTCGACCTATTTTTCATTCTCGGGGAACACTGCCGCTGAGCCAGGAGTTGTTGAAGCATGTTAAAAGTTCTTTTCTGGCTTTTTGTCCAAAGTGTCTCAACGCACTATAAGTAATACCATCAGGACCTGGCGATGACATGCGCTTAGAAGCGACTAACGCACCTTCCAGTTCTTCCATGGTGAATGGAATGTCCATTTCTGGCAATCGCGTCTCAGGAACGATCACGGCGTCGATGCCCTCGTTCATAATATTCCCGGCAACTCTCGTGCAAAATTCTTCAGCCACCTCGAGTTCTGTTTTTCCATGATGGAGTGCCAAAGCTTTAAAAGGGTGCCGTTGTGGCGGAGAGGAGCGAAGACCACGAACTGTTCTCCAGATATATGACAGCGATTTATGAGGGTCTAGAGATTCGCAGAATGCTTTCCAGCGTTCGCTCTCCAGCTTGTAAATGCGTCGTTGAATCTTTTTATAGAGCCGTCTTGCTTCCCTCAGATCGTAAATTGATCTTGTGCGTCTGTATCGTCGTTCAGCACGCCTTCGTATAGCTCGTAATCTTTCCAGTTTGATGTCAAACTGTGTTACTTTAGACGAAAATGGTAATTTACATTAGAACGCTTGCATAGCTTCCGCTATGGTATTTTCCAGGCTGCAGGCGAGGCCTTTTTGGCAAGCGTCCTCAACACGCGATGTAAACATCAACCAGTCAGTGCCAAGTACAACACCGGAAGAGAAATTTTTTATGATACCATCGATCGTCACGTAGGTGGGTATGTGATCACTCCCATGAGTCTCAATATTGCAAAACCATTTAACTTTGTGAGAGAAGCACCGTGACACCAATGTGAGGTCAAGGCAACTGTCATACGTGAGACCCCGCAGATATGTTGGGGTACCATCGTTCATGATGGAAAGGTCGTAGTCGGAAGCGAATGTAACAATGTTCCAGCCCCTGGCATTCATCCTAGTGCTCCCCCAAAACATGTGATGGGCGTTGAAGTCACTGGTGATGATCCAAGGCCCATCGGTCCTCATTTGGATGTTTTTTAATCTGTCGCAGTCAAATCGCGATGACGGAGATATATATCCACCAATAAGCGTGAACGAAACTGCATTCTTCTTTACACGAAGACACACGTACTGATTGTCGCCATTTGAACTTATTGGGTGCGAAAGATATGTCAAGTCTGTGCGAATGTAAACAATTACTTTGCTTCGTTCTTCGCAAGCGGCTGAACAAAAAGCTTCATAACCGGACAATCTATAAGGCGTTGATACGTTTGGTTCACATATGACAAGTATAGGGAATTGATTGGCCCGAACGAATTGGCGAAAGTCCGAGATACGGGACTTCATGCCTCTGGCATTCCACTGAAAAATTGACGCACTTTAAACCTCAGTGCGGAAGATGAGATTTTGTTGAGCCATTTAGCTTATACGACGTTAGCAAGAACTGGATTCAGTGCATCCAGTATTTGCAGTGTACTCTTAGCAGACGGAGATTGTATGCTGCTCAGTAGCGTGTGAATCGTGGCAATTAATGATTGCACGATTGCAGTCACTTGCCTATCCTGGTTGGAAAGATCTCGAACCGGGATCGCGGACTGGCCGTTATGAAACTCCTTCGGTTCGCTTGATGCTGCTTCCCTTAGAAATGCAGGCCACTCTGTCGCAGTTAGGGTATGCTCACTGGCTTTGTCCTTTACAGCCTTTCCCACAGCATGTGGTCTGAGAGGCAAAGGAGGTGGTACTGATGAGGGATCTGGCAAACGTGTCGAGGAGGTAGCGGGCGTCCTTGAAGACCGACGTCGACGTGAACAACGCCTTCTGACTTTAGCTGCGGCTTCTCGATGAAATGAGTGATCACGCACAATCTCCTTGAAGATGACCATTTCCTTCTGAATCCGCGGGCAGTCCTTCTATGTGGCTTCATGGGATCCAATGCAATTAGAGCATTTCTTGACAGTTGTGACGCACTCATCCGCTTCATGGGGCTCGGCGCAGCGGTGGCATACCACCGAATTCTCTCAGACGCTGCTCACATGTCCAAGTTTCATGCATTTACGGCACTGGAGAGGCTTTGGAATAAATGGCCGCACAGCATGTCTGAAGTACCCCACCTTCACAAGAGAGGGGCGTGATGTGCTCTTAAACGCAATCTTCACACAGTGAGACTTGCCTAGCCGGGTGACATCAACAATCGGAGTATCAGTCGTTGACTTGACAAGAAATTGTAAGTCATTATTGGAAATAGCCACATCTATGTCGTAGATCACGCCGGTTACTACATCACATCCCAAGGGAACATGAGAGCACCTGGTTACCGTCCAAGTCAGTTACACTGCGTAGAACGCCCAACGCACTTGCGTGCAAAACGTCAACAGCCAGTATACTTTTCTGGCGTTCACTATCATGTCCGTGATCTCATTTGGCACGA
Organism: Rhipicephalus annulatus; assembly: GCA_013436015.1. Taxonomy (NCBI): domain Eukaryota; kingdom Metazoa; phylum Arthropoda; class Arachnida; order Ixodida; family Ixodidae; genus Rhipicephalus; species Rhipicephalus annulatus. Next base: position 94,815 of record WOVY01013558.1, read on the forward strand.
GCGTTTCCAGAGACCTCGACACCGACTGTGTGTTAAGGCGTTTCATGCTGATGGTAGGAAGTGCAGGCAGAAACAGGATGGTATGAGTGTGCGATTTTGGCGCTTCACTTACAGTTTGAATAGTTGAGGATGAGTATGTCCTCATGTTCCTCCTCTTCGCTTTGCGGCTCAGCACAGGTTGAAAACCGTCATCTGAAAAGTCCTCACTGCTGAGATAGTAAGCATGAGTATCTTCACTGTCGCTGTCACTCGCTTCTTCCATCCGCTTCCTGGAGGTGGCCGCCGCTGACGCTGCTGGTGCCGGCAGGTGCCTGAGGTGGTCTACATCCATCCCCTCCAAGGGAGCAGCGAAAACCGATCAACAGACTTAAATTACCATGAAATACGCCGGAGTTAGCAGAAGTAGCTCCTATTCAAAACACACTTCTTCGTCTTTGGTGTTAAAGTAGTTTTGTGCTCTGATTAGTATCCTGACACCGAATGCTAGTTTTCAGCGTAAATGAATCACATGATTAGAAAATTCAAGGTTGCTTTGTAGACTTTAAAATGCTCTCTCTAAAAACGGCTGAATGTTTCAATGTTTACACTTAACTGAAGGATTAAAATAGCACAGCAGACATTACGAAACTTGCCGTGACATATTTATGCATTCTACTCATATAGTATTTGTTGTTATCTAAGAAAATTGCGTGCGAAGTTTCGCTCGCACGATGACCACATGATTGCGGTATTTTGTTAAACTGAGCCCATGTAGCACTGGCAAACCACATTCACGTTAACGGCGGTGAATCCAGAAAACCATGGTTAAGCATAACCGCAGTTAAAGTCCGTGTGACATATGTATACATGACATGAATGTTATGACTTCCACGTTAGGGTCCGTCACTTATGTTCGTTATGCAGTCATATCATACCATATTAGTTTTGCAATATTTCATATGAATGAAGCCAACGAAAGAGCAGCAAGGCCATGAAATGCAAATCAGGACATTCATTTTATACATATCATGATTTTCATGTATGACTAGTCACTTGCGTTCCTTATACAGTCATGTTATGCCACACTAAATTTAGTATCAATACCATTATTGAAACGGCAAGGAGAACTAAAAGTCGTAGGCAGATAGATAGATAGATAGACAGATAGATAGAGAGATACATACATACATACATACATACATACATACATACATACATACATACATACATACATACATACATACATACATACATACATACATACATACATACATACATACATACATACATACATAGACAGATAGATAGACAGATAGATAGATAAATAGATAAATAGATAGATAGATAGATATTTAGCTAGATAGATAGATAGATTTCATAGTCCCCGAATTTCACTAAGAAATGCTTCGCATATGTTAATAAAAGTGCTCGTCCTCAAGCTTTATCAATGCGCGGCGTGGTGTTCTCGGCAAACTAACCCTCGTTGGTGTAACAGTATGTTGTGGGTGTTTTATGGTTACGTGGTTGTGATTGCCGTTTCTTGTGCTGTCATGTTTTACTTTTCCGCTGGGGTAAACGTTATCCACCCATAGAATGATGTGCTATGCTATCGAAATACTACGCGCTGACTGAGATATTGCCTGAGAGGTGAGTGTGAACAAGGCTGTCATGACTCCCCGAGGTAAGTGTGCTGTTAATATATAACGATCACAGCCTTTTTAACACTCACGTTCGAAAACCCGCATGGTTGATGAGTTTGCGCTACATATCGTTGCGAGTCCTGCCCCGTCTACTATAAAATTACAAGCGTGATGGCTGGGCTATCGAAACAGGGTAGCCTAGGATGAGGGTCCAACATTAACTGTAGCAAGTACAGCTGTTAAAAAATTGTTTTGCTTTTAGTGTAGCGAGAATAAGCATTGTTTATCATAAATTTTCGCACAATGTCTTCTTTTGGAAGGAAGCCACTAATTTAGGAAGGTCAGCTGTGCCATTACATGTCTATAAAAGTGGCTTGTTGGGTAAGCTGGTACGTACTTAGCTAGCTACAAAAGCCATGAAACGTCGAAATCGGAAAAGGCAGAGCAGCAGAAAATAGAGACAGAAAGTGCAGACGTGGCACTAACTAACGTTTATTTCGGGGAAAAAAACTTTCCTCCCAAGTGGATACAACGCATGTCCACATTACAAAAAAAACCAAGCAAGCTAATCTAAACAAATCATCTCTGGGGTAGAAACAAACAATCTTTTCTGGTTATATAAACTAAAGCGGCACTAACACATTTGTCCGGACCCAGTTTCCAGATATGGAATGCACTTCCGATGAACGCGGAAATGTTGTAGGCCTGTGTGCTCAGAGTTGGGTAAACGTTAAAGAAACCCAGGTGGCCGAAATTTCTCGAGCCCTCCACTACGGCGTCTCTCATAATCATATAGTGGCTTTGGGACGTTAAACCCCACATAATATTCAATCAGATATAGAATGCCTCAATATTCTCCCGTTCACGCTGTGTCGTAGCCTTACCTGAAATTGTCACTTTATCAAACAGGGACATACAACCACACGACATACAATGCAACAGCAAGTTACCACCAGTTACCGATGGTAGAAAATTTTCATGCTCCCTCAGCTGAGCATTTACACACTGACCAGCATGTGTGAATAAAACATGTCACAACTCAATGGGATGCCATACACCACACATTTGTTACACGCACAGTATTCGCAATGCCCTCGGGCTATAGGTGGCGCACGGTGCAAGCTAACATGGCTGCTAGGGGACAATCTACCCATAATTCGCACAGGAAATGATAAAAAGCATGGACGTCGCCCCATGCCGCTTTCACCGGACAAACTTTTGATCGTTGAATGAATATATATTACGAACCAGAGTACTTTCCCAAACGATAGTAACTGCCAAATGTTTGCTATACCTCATTTCTTGCGCAGTGCGGACGGTGATGCTGTAAGCTGATCGACCATGCATCAAAAACTCCTGAGCGTGCTACAGAAAACTGGCCCCGCCGCGGCTAAGGTACTCGGCTGCTGACCTGCAAGTGGCTGCATCGAATCCCGGCTGCGGCAGTTGCTTTTCCGATGGAGGCGAAAATGCTGTAGGCCTGTGTGTTCAGATTTGGCTGCATGTTAAAGAACCCCAGGTGGTCAAAATTTCCGGAGCCCTCCACTACGGCGTCTCTCATATGGTGGTTTTGGAACGTTAAACCCCACATACCAATCAATCAGTCGGCTACCGAAAACTGCGTGAACTCGAATTGACGTATGAACTGAATGGCGCTCCAAGATAATTTGTGCTGACCTTGTCTGATGTATTTGCCGCAATAGTGGGCCACTGGTGAGTAGCGAGCCGTCGCAGCCGCATGGGACCGAATGTTTACCGTAGCGATAGTTTGCAAAAATATTGCGCCGTCGTAATTGCTTGCACTGTAAACACCATGGATTTGCTTGTTCAACGAAACACAAGCACTTAACTTCCCATTGAGCAGCGCTTGTGTCCATGATAAGACCTAATAGTGTGCAATTCATTGCACTCGGTCGTTTAAGGTTTCATCAGCGCGATCACAACAAGGATATCGAAACGAATGCTAGCGTACACTTTTCGCAACGTCGGAATTGTGACGATTCGTCGTACAAAAACGTCGTTCGGGAGGTACCGGCGAATTGCACAAGAAGCTAGTAGAGAAACGTGGACTAAAGCCATAACAGCGCGTTTCATTGCTCTAACCATTGCGCTTCACTGGTTGATCTCCAGCGTTCACATGTTCACGGCATGCGGCGCTGCGTAATACCTACTGTATTGGGCTACATGCCATGCGCAGAAAAAAACTATGCTTTTATTTAGAGCTCACTGAAGGATATTATGCAGCAAATACAATCAAAGTGACTTGAAATACAATCAAAGTGAAATACAATCAAAAACTAATCTTGTTAGGCTAATAAGATTGCTGAAGAAAGCAATAGGATATGTAGAAAACCTATCATACAACGATCGCACAGGCTCATACTTTTTAGAACACTGTGTTCTAAAGGTGCATCAATTATATGAGTTTCATTTACTCTGTTATGTTTTTAACTAAATTAAGCTTAATCCTTCTAGATATATTGAACTACAATCTAGTAGTTAGGTGCCTTAAGAATTAAGATACGACCATTATAGAATTCCACTTGTTCGAACCACCTATGGAACGCAAGCACTTACATATTTAATTCCCAGTCTTCTCAACAAACATACTCAGGGTATAGAAATCGCGCAGAAATCTTTTTCTCTGAAATCTTTCAAAAAATATATCAAAGCTTACCTTCTATCCCGTCCTCGAGATTGATAAGTTCGGTATAAAGCAGCCATAAGTTTCTCTGGTTTCGTTATTTGTAATGTTATGCATCTTTTTTTATTACTGTACAAGTATGTACTCCATTTACTCTGTACAAAAACAATGTTACGCATGCATTATTAGTGTGTTATTTTGTTTTTCTTTTTATATTGTATGCTCTGAGTAGTGCTTTCGGGTACTTGGGTCCTGTCAGGCAGAGGACATGTGCTTTTCGTACATGTATCCGAGACATACATTTGTATGAAATAAAGAAAACAATAACAACAACAACTTACGAGCGTGAAAAAACATGAACGCACGAGTGAACGTGATGTGCGTGAACTCACTGCTCGTGAATTAGCAGCTGATCCATGGCTGATCACTCATCGTCACTGTCACTGTTGGTGTGTTCTACGCCTTGTGCGAAAACCTCGACACCAAGACGATTTCTTTGAATACCACTGCTGCAAGTAATATGAGAAATTTACCCCGCCGAACGGCTTCGATAACACCAACAACACGTCAACCACCACGCACAACACCAACACGATAAAGAAACATACTTACATAAAGAGCGGAAACTCCCGTAGGGCCCTGCGGCCAAGCTACTGCGCTGCTTTCCGCGCCACGAGTGCCTGGTCAGACCCAATGATTAATAAAATACCAAAATGTTTTCTTTCCGACAATGGGATTTCAACCCGTACCCTCATGCTTTGAAAGTGAGTCTGTTTATTTTATTTTATTTTATTTATTTATTGCATACTGCCAGCCACCTCTTGGTGGCCAAGGCAGGAGTGATACAAAATTTCATACTTGCAGCCACTTATAACACCATACTTCACGGCGCAGAAATAAAATCACCACATAACAGGTTTGCGTGGAACATGAATACTCGGGTTACAGGAGCAACACAAGAGCGGTATCAAAAATACAATCCAAGTTTTTTTTTCCTAACACGAAGTGTAAAAACATCATTAGAAGAATTGAAATCTGCACATACGACCAGACAGCTTTTACTACAGACAGGCAGTGGCAGCTGATAAGAATGCGTCGGGCGCTGCGATGCTGGTGACGTCATGAGGTAGTTCGTTCCAGTCGGAAATTGTTCGTGGAAAGAATGAATATCGCCGAGAATTTGTTTTTGTAAGTGGCACCACTATGGTGTTATCATGCTTGTTCCGAGTTTTTTGCGATGTATTGTACTGCATGTAAGTGTTAAAGGCGAGTCCTGAGTGTCCGTTGACTATGTTATAAAGGAATTTTAAGCGATGTAGCTTTCTACGCGACTCCAATGTGGGAAGAGCGGATCTATTACGGAGTTCAGTGACTGAACAGTGTCTACTGTACGCGTGGTAAATAAACCGAAGGGATTTATTTTGGACTCGTTCTAGTAAGTATATTTCAGTTTGTGTGTGTGGATCCCATACAACGTCAGCATATTCCAACAATGGGCGTACCAATGTAGTGTAAGCAACTAGTTTTGTTTTGCTGGTGCAGTGCCTCATGCGATGCTTTAAGAACCACAATCGCCGCAGTGCTGCTGATGTTATACCTTCGATATGAGTTTTCCAGCTCAAATTAGAAGTGATTGTCAGACCAAGGTATTTGTACTGGTTAACGGTTGTTATAGCAGTGTTGTTTAACATGTAAGTGAATTCCGAGGGATTTTTTTTACGTGTTATGGTCATCTTGACGCACTTTGCTATGTTGAGGCTCATTTTCCAGGAGTTACACCATGCTGTAATAACCGATAAGTATTCATTTAGGTTGACGTGATCTGTTCTTGATTGAATGGGCAGGTACGCAACGCAGTCGTCCGCGAAAAAACGACACTGCACTGTAGATTCGGATGACATGTCATTTAGATAAACTAAAAATAAAAGTGGTCCTAGGACAGAGCCCTGTGGTACCCCAGAATGCACGGGAGCGGAAGAAGAATTTTTATCTGCTATCCGAACGTGTTGGTGTCGGTGGGATAGATAACAATCAAGCCATCGAAGAATTCTTTCGTTGGTTAGGATTCGGCGAATTTTAAACATCAAATGGGAATGGGAAACTCGGTCGAAAGCTTTTTCAAAGTCTAAAAAAACCGCATCTATTTGTCCGCCTTTGTCAAGTGTTTTTAGAAAGTCATCAGTAGTGTGAATTAACTGTGTGGTGGTTGAAAAGCCTTGCCGGAAACCGTCACTAGGCTACACACCCATGCTTTCCCAAAGGACGTACATGTAAAGTTCATCTAAACCACATGAATGTGTCTCTTTGTGCCAAACAAATGCAGAACTACAACACTTTCTAGTCAGAGTTCACTGGTTTTTGTTGCAAGGCAATAAACGTACTCAGCGGGACATGATGAAGAGCAGATATAGAAAAATACATGAATGAAAAAAATCTCTTATTTTGAAAGCATTGATTCCCAACTTGGCAATCCATTATCCTCCTGAGGTGGCTATTACATATGTTAACAAAGGATGGATGGATGGATGTATTCAGCGGTGCTCGTTAAATCGGGTGGTGGCTCACGCCACCTAGCCATACAGTTAATTACTATCACTGTGTTTTTAAAGGGCCACTCACTAGGTACGGCAATTTTTAGCTGACAAGCCCAATAAGGCGTTCATGATCACGTCTACCAAAATTTGCAACGCTACGTGCCGTGCAAATGGGTCAACGTTCAAGGTGAACGCTGCGCTCTTTATTTTCGCGGGGGCACACCCAGAAAATAGACACGTTTAGTTGGGCCTACGTTCGAGCCCACGCACACAGCACTGCCACGGGTGAAAACTGCGCATGTGCAGTACGTAACGCATTGATTTCAGAGATCCTCGAGTACGCCCGAAAAAAATGCGGCTTGTGTAAACGTAACTAGGCGAAGCGTACTTGGCATGATGCTGCGCGATATCTCGATTGATACAGGAACCAGATAGCGAAACGGCAGCGACGGCGTCGAACGCAGAGAGCAACAAAGCCGGCCCAAACCGAGTATATTAAATGCCAAGGATTTTTAGCGAACTTAGGCGACTTTGAGCGTATCTATCTATCTATCTATCTATCTATCTATCTATCTATCTATCTATCTATCTATCTATTTAATCTATCTATCTATCTATCTATCTATCCACCTATCTATCTATCTATCTATCTATCTATCTATCTATCTATCTATCTATCTATCTATCTATCTATCTATCTATCTATGACTTTAAGCTCTCGTGGCCGTTTCGATAATGGTATCGATACCAAACTTAGTATGACATAACTGTATGAAGAACATATTTGACTAGTGATAACATGAAAATCATTACATGTATGTCATGAATGTCAGAATTTCAATTTCATGGTCCTGCAGCTCTTGCGGTGGATTTCGTTCACATAGCAAGTTGCCAAACTGGTATGGTATGTCATGGTTGCATAGTGAACACAAGCGGCGGACCCTAACATGAAAATCATGACATGTGTGTCACGTAACAACATGACTACATTCTTCACTTCACTTCACTTTTTATTTACTTAAGGGTTACCTCAAGGGGGGTATTACATAAAGGGTGGGGTTACAATTGGGCGACATATATACATGTAACGTAAGAAGGTAGCGATGGTCAGGAGTTGGAAGTGGAAGCCGAGAAGAAACAAGTGCAGATTGGAATAAACATGGCGTATGAGCCAGGCCACGTCCCCCATTCATCATAGCGTCACACGAGTCGACAGGATGAAGACCTCCCAGCCACTTCATCAGTGTCTCATCATCGACGCAGTTCTCCACAAGACGCCCTGACCCCACATCGGTTACGGACTCATCTCCTGGCCGCACACAGCGATCATCACCATGCCAGAATCATCGACTGCCCTCTCCATCCCCAATTACACCGGAGCAGCGGACGATGGGCCTGTACAGGACTGCTTCTACATCATGGTCGGAACGGGAGATGATCATCAACTTTACCGACTACCTCTCCGGTGCGGCCTTCAAATTCTACCTCACCCACATATTTCAAAACAATGAGTCATGGGAAAATATAAAACAAGAAATGATCATTTGGTTTAAAGAAGACAATGACGACTACGACGAAGATTCGCTTGTAACCGACCATTCACAGACAACCGCGCTCGGTCGCCGCAGTCAAAAGCACTGCTCACGCATTGGGACACCAAAAATGAATCGGCCTTTGAAACAAGAGCAATTAAAGCACCCTCTCAATGAAAGGCAGCCAGATCTGTTTGCAGGAAGAATGTACCCTCCACCGCACCGCGTTTTGCAACCGCCCGATCAAAAACCAACCTTTACGTCATCACTGCACCATAGCACTCACATTAGGGAGCCACCCTGTGCACAGTACTTTCCGTCTCGCGCACTTCGACCACCTCCTACTTTTCCGTCGCTTGACCCCTCGGTCGCTCACAACGCCCACCTCGCGTCTCACGCGTTCACTATGGTCGGAATAGAGCGGAGAAGCTCCGAGCATACTCAGCCAAGCCCAGGGTCTACCGTCCATATCCATGCATCAGAACAGTCAACCTCCAAAGTTGCGCAGACAGAGAAACAATCCCAAGCAAAATCCAATCAAATCGAGCGTTTGTCAGTGTCGCCATCGAGTTCCCAGCCACCTAAGAGTCCAACGAACACAGTAGGCTCGGAAGAATCAACTCTCAAGCACTGCCCTGTACCAGAAGCGTCTATTAAGAACTGCGTTGCAAGAGCCTCCAAAGACCTCCCTCTAGATTCTAGTGCACCACCTTCATTTTCTTTTGAGAATCACGACAACCCAACGACGACCAACTATCTACTAGTCACATCAACTATGAAGAAAAAGCAGGCTCGTGTTACTAAAGAAGTACCACCTTTTAAGATTCCGCAACATCAGCTATGCCATCAAGAACTCAAAGAACTCCGGAAACTACGGCAGTTACATCAAGCACAACGACGAACTAAAATTAGATCGCAACCAGATTTGTGGCTTAAGGATAGTCGTCAGAAACGACACCAACTAAAAGAAAGACAAAGTCAATATCTGAGTCATATTCCTAGAAGGAAACGTCAAGGAAGTCTTTTGTAAGAGATATCAACCCTTCACTGTACAATCCTACCGATGGAGATACCACCACAGAAAACCACGAAAAAGACTGAACGTTACCATTTGCAAATTGCAGGTACACATACATCGTATCATCAGCCTCGGTTCTCGTGAACGCAAGCTTAAAGCAATGCTTCTGTCTAAGCCACGACAAAGAATACTACACCCACGACAGAAAACTCGGCGCCTACGACGTCGGACCTTCAAATTCTACAAGGACGTCCAGCCTCATTGGTTCTTCCCAGCTGCTGAAGCCGTGTCATGGTCAGTGCAGTTGTGCAGGACGCGGTTATCTTCTCCAGAACGCCACTGCCAGCCTCGTCCACCCGAGTTCTCTTAGATATGACCGGACTGCTTCCCTCTGTTGTAGATTTTTTGTGCGAGTTAAGGCACTCCCCTCTGAAATGGAACTATGATGCATTTTGACCTTTTTCGCTTGCTTTAACACCGTTTTTGTTGTTTTGGTAAGTGTCTGACGCGACTTCTTCCGGGGGGAGGGGAAATCATGTAACGTAAGAAGGTAGCGATGGTAAGGAGTTAGAAGTAGAAGCGGAGAAGAAAGAAAAGCAGAATGGAATAAACTTGGCGTACGAGCCAGGCCACGTCTCCCACTCATCATAGCATCACATACATAATGATAATACACAAATACACAAACAAAAATATGCGTAAACAATATATATACATTTGTAATTATGCGCATCAACCAGATATGCATATAATTAGTAGCCACGTATAAACATAAGTGTAAGTTAGTGCTTAAGTATCTAAGCAAATGATGATGGGCAGGTGATATCAGCGATCGAACGGGGCAGGCCGTTCCACTCAGTTGATGAACGACACAAAAAGGAGGCCGAGAATGTAGTAGTGTGGCTGCGTAGAAGGGTTACTTGTAAGTGATGCCCAGTACGTAGGGAGAGGCGTGGGGGTGGGGCCAATATGTATAGTGTCTGATGAAGCGAGGTGTAATAGAACTTGGGAAAAAGGATTAGTGAATTAATGCGGCGCCGGGATGACAATGACTCTAAGCCAGATCTCGCCATCAGTAGTGATACGCTTGTGTGATATGAGTACGATGAATGAATGAATCTTGCCGTGCAATTTTGGACTGCTTCGAGTGCATTGATGAGATATGCTTAATGTGGGGACCATATCGGGAATGCGTACTCAAGTTTTGGACTTACAAGTGTTTCAAATGCTAGTAGTTCGACGTGAGGGGGTGCATGACGTAAATGGCGTTTTAAGTATCCCAAGGTTCGGTTAGCTGAGGCAGTAATGCGTGACACACGAACAGACCAATCTAAATCATATGAAAGGGTGACACCAAGGTACTTAAATAAGTCTACTTTTTCTAAGGGAGTATTGCTGATGGTATAGGGCATATAAGAGGGCTGATGGCGGTGGGTGAAACAAATTACTTTACATTTTTTGGTGTAAGGGTCATTAGCCAGTCGTTACACCAGCGTTGCACTTTGTTAAGATCGTCTTGCAGGGCACTGTGGTCAGAGTAGTTATTAATTGCGCGATATATGGCACAGTCGTAGGCAAACAGACGGATATGAGACATGTCATGGATAAGGACACGCGACCAAGACGTGAAATAATTGCGCGATATATGGCACAGTCGTAGGCAAACAGACGGATATGAGACATGTCATCAATAAGGACACGCCACCAAGACATGGATAAGGACATGCCACCTTCATGATGCGCTCTTGGGCGTTTCGCTAGCGTCACATATACCAAATTTGGTATTACAGTACGTGAGTAGATGACGAAGGTATGTGACTGGTGCAAACATATAAATCATAAGATGCGTCTAATGTAACAACATGACTACATGCCACGCTCATGATGTGCCGGTGGCCATTTCGTTTGCTTCACCTATACCGAATTTGGTACTGCGGGAGGTGAATGGATGGCGAAGGTATGATACTGATGCAAACATGATAAATTTGAATGTGGTCATGTAACAACATGACTACATGCTACACTCATGATGCTCTCGCGGCCGTTTGGCTAGCTTCACATGTACCAAACTCGGTATTACGTGACGCGAACGAACGACATAGGTAAATGACACATCCAAACATGATAATCACAACATGCGTGTCATGTAACAACTTGACTACATGCCACACTAATGATGCGCTCGCAGCCGTTCGGATAGCTTTACATATGCCAAATTTGGTATTACGTGACTCCAAGGTATGACAAAGGTATGTGACTAGTGCAAACCTCATAATAATGAGATGCCTGCCATGTGAAAACATGACTACATGCAACAGTCAAGGCGCGAATACATTTCGACTTGACGCGGTGCGCGTGCTCGCCTGCGTTCATTTCGTCGCGTCACGCCAGCGTTGCTACGCCAGGGGCTAGTCCTGTCATACACTCGCAGGCGCGTGCCACGCTGATTTGCTTTGACGCATGCGCGTTTGAGCGTGTCCAGCCTCCCTCCGTCACAAAAAGAGGGAGACGCAGTGTTTTCTTGGTAACGCAGCGGCGTGAAATGTGGCATGTCGTATATCGCACTGGTTGCCGTCGGGCCGCGCCGACGTACGCTACACAGTAAAAAATTCTACAAACAAAAGAGTGTAAAAAAGGTGCTTTTACGAAAAAGAACCCTTCGCAACACCCTTTACCACCCATAAATGGTTGATTGAAAAAAAAGCACCCATTTGTTTGGGTGCTTGCCTCGAAAGCACCCTAAAATAGGCTCTAAGGGTGCTTTTGTGCCTGAGAAGGGTGTAGGTGACGATTCATCAGATGGAATATGCAGCAAAAGAAGAACACATAATTATAATATTTGGAATTTTACGTCTCAAAAACCTCGATATGATTATGAGGGTCGTCGTAGTGAAAAGCTCCAGAGATTTTGACCATTTGGTGTTCTTTAATGAGCGCTGATATCGCACAGTGCACAGGGTTCTACCTTTTCACCTCCGTCTTAATGCTACTTCCACGGCTGGCATCGAACCCGCGACCTTCGGATTGGCGGCCGAGCAGCGTAGCTACTGCTCGAATATGTGGACCTTGCGTTAAATGACGGCCTAATTGACTTAGAATGTGTGAATGTGCTCTCCGAATACAGCAGAATGCCAGCAGAAGCAAATCGCGTTTCATCTCTAATTGCAATTACCTGCAATCCATGTTACAAAAGCTTTCCATAGCGTTGATTATAAGCTACATGTTTGCTATGTATTATATACAGGAACATAATGTTCGCCCGAGTATGGGTGTGTGTGCGTAAGCCTGTGCATGTGTTCGAGTGTAAGCGCGATTGTGTGTACACCTGTGCATATGTGCGTGCGCGTGTTTTTGCGAGTCCGTGCTTGTGTTAAGCGTGCCTGTGCACATGTGTACGCCCATGCATGCGTGCGTTTATGGTCGCGTGTGTGTGTGGCCATATGTGTGTATACGTGTATGTGTGTGCGCCTGTGAATAGGTATGCGTGTGTATCAGCCCATGCGCCCTCGAATTTCGCGTGTGTGTGTGTGTACGTGCGGGGGGGGCACTGCTTCTTAGTGTTTAAGGTCCCACATCTGTTCAGACTGGGAGTCTATATGGGAGGTGGCTTATAGAATGGCGGTGGTCAATGCACTGTACACGGACTATTCAGTACATGGAAAACAGCTGCACATTCTCGTGCCTCATCATTGCTTATGAACTTGCTGTGGTAGCTGATTAGGTACGCTGAGGCGCTTCTACGCTCAAAAACGTGGGTTATGACCACTTCACACGGAAAGCTGTCACTGCACTTATACACAACCATCGTTTATATTAACAACATTTAACAAAAACGTGCCCTGCCTTTGCTACAGGTGCTTAGCTAGCTCATTGGGCAACCATATAGAATTATGTGCTGATCAAGTGGTCAGCAAAAAGTTTGTTATAAACCCAACGGCACGTTTCGTGGTGCGTGACAAGCCTTCTAAACATCCGCGACTGTGGATTAATTTGTTCCAGCTTCGACTACGCATTCAGTGTTTGCGGCACCATACGCGGAATTGCCAGACACGGACAATGCCAAAAGAAATTCCTCTGAAAAAAGGTGTAGCGATTATCTCCTGCTAATGCCACCGAGGACGAAATAAGTATTATTTCTGGCCATTCCAGGGTGCTTTTGTTTTCCGCAAGTTTTGCTTCACTAATTTTCGCCCACTGCAGTCGCATTTCGTGAAAATACTTAAAGAACCCGAGGCTGGTAAATAACCTGCGCCGCTGTGCGGCTGGGTGGAAGGAGAGTTTCCATTTACAAGGAGTCATTCTTGAAGTGCAATTCAATTGCCTTCCGTGTTGAACCGCCGCCCACCGTATGCGCCATACCGTTTGTCTTTCAGCGCCCCTTTGGCGGGTTTCCCGCTCACCCCGCTCACCCGGGCCAGCCTTGCCCCCCGTAACGGCGGTGTAGATAAGCGAATAGTTGCATCACAGAACACCAGCCTCGACAGCTGCGGCGCCGCCACCAGTGCCTCCTCCTTCTCTCTCTCAACGTTGCTCTTTCTGTCTCATCCATCTTTCAAATGCGTTGCGTTGGTCTGGGGTCTTGGTCGCTGTGTGAGTTTTAGCGAACAGGCGCATCTTCAATGGTGGTGACGCATGACACCGTGTTCGAAGTGACGCTCGGATTAAGGAATATTCATGGAGTGGCGGACACGAACAACGTGGGCCTGTTAACGGTGAGTGTACTGTTTTCGTTGGTAGTAATCGCACAACGCTAGCTGGGCGCCTGCCTGCAGCAGCTCTGGCGAAGTAGGCTACCAGCCATTTAAAACAGCATGCGTTCGCGGGCCTGTTGCAGATGCCTGATTAAACGTGTCACTTAACGAGTTCACACTGCTATGCGCGATGTTGTGTAAGTGCCTGCATCACTCCTGCAGTGAGTGTTGCACGCACTTAAGGGCGCGATTATTTGCTGATTGCACATTGTCGCTACACTGCTCAAAGTGATTGACATTGTTTCAAGATGCGCTTTAGGCTACATCGTGAAAACATTTCTATTAATACTCAAATGTGCAACGTGCTTCTGTAGGTGTAAGCGTAAAAAAGAAAATAAAGAAAAACCTATGTACGAAGGCGCACTGTACAAAATGTCTCTTTTTTGCTTAAAGACAGTATAGTTTAAGATGCTGATATGCCGCGATGCTCCCAGCACGTGCACGTCGTTCTTTTAAAATATTTAGGACACGTGTCACCAGCAACAGGGAAAGATCTAGTAGACTTCCAAAGGCGCGTTGTTGTGGCCATCACCGTGCGTTGTTTTCCCTCATTTCTGTTTGCTGTTTTCGTGCTTTGCTTTCATCTGGGATAACATTCGGCGTTATAACAGAATCGAGAGAGTATACGTGACTGTGGGAGCTATGTGTGGGAGCTCTAGCATAAGTCATGGCTGCTACAACGTAGATGGCATCCGCGCGCGTTGGTGTCGTTCGAGCGCTCCTACTTGCTTGATTGTGTTTAACTGAGTATTTAGGCACGAGTTACGTTTGTAAATACCGTGGTCAATAATCGCTAATAGCGTGCCCCTGATTGCATTCAGAGGATGGGCTTGGTTGTCGAAATATGCCAGACGCTTTTCCTGAAAGCAAGCTTTGAAGAATTTTTTTTAAAAAGAAATACTGTCATACGTGCTAGGCAGTGCCTATTGCAGGCCCGCAACTCTTTAAAAACTGGACGAGCTATCACATCTTTTATCAAATTACAATGCATTAAGATGATTGAATTATAGATGACGACTTTCTGTGCTAGATTAGCTGGACAAAATACATGTTCGCAGCCCTACGTCTAGAAAGCAGGCAAATAGGAAGCACAGCGTCAAACTTGGATTAGATGCCATGGACGGAGCTTCTTGTGAGAGTAGAAAGAACGAGAAAATTGTTCATTTTTGATGCCGTTATAGAGGCAATCGAAATTGTACTGATTGCTGAATTGTCACAATTCCTAAATTGTTAGAAGCCCCGCCGCGGTGGTCTAGTGGCTAAGGTACTCGGCTGCTGACTCGCAGGTTGTGGGATCAAATCCCGGCAGCGGCGGCTGCATTTCCGATGGAGGCGGAAATGTTGTAGGCCCGTGTGCTCAGATTTGGGTGCACGTTAAAGAACCCCAGGTGGTCGAAATTTCCGGAGCCCTCCACTACGGCGTCTCTCATAACCATATGGTGGTTTTGGGACGTTAAACCCCACATATCAATCAATAAATCAATCAATCAATCAATCAAATTGTTAGAGGCGTGAATAAAGTCAGTAAATCTTTTACTTTTTTTGCAGAACTCTTCGCTAGTGCCACGCCCAAGATAATTTGTTCTCACGTAACAGAGAAAGCAGAGATGCCCTCACTGTGTGTACATGAAGACATAAGTTTCTTGTGCGTTTTGAATAATGCTACATGTTCTGAACGTTGTACTTAAAGAATTGTTTTTCACACTGGCTCACTACCTTATGAGGAATTTGATTCCTAGGTGGTTCAGGCTTTCGTAAGTGTCATTTTCGAGCTTTAGTCTTACACTTCACATCAATTCGGGAATTTGATGTATGCTGGAAAACTATCTTACCTTTATTATACTAAATTATTGGAATGTATGGGTTGTATGCTTCGAGTTCAGTGTAATGTCAATTACACGCCATTTCAAAGGATACACACTACACATTCTTCATATATGGTGCTGCCGGAACAGCACGAACATAATTTTATGAGAAATCATATTTGCTCTTATTACAGGACGAGAGGGTGCCCCGTCACGGTGGTCTAGTGGCTAAGGTACTCGGCTGCTGACCCGCAGATCGCGGGATCATATCCCGGCTGTGGCGGCTGCATTTACGATGGAGGCGGAAATGGTGTAGGCCCATGTACTCAGATTTGGGTGCACGTTAAACAACCCCAGGTGGTCGAAATATCTGGAGCCCTCTACTACGGCGTCTCTCATAATCATATGCTGGTTTTGGGACGTTAAACCCCACAAATCAATCGAGAGGGTGCCGCTGACGCCCTGCGTAGCCTACCCCCGCCCCAGCCTAGAGCAAGCCTAGTTCCTGAACCTCCACGTGGATGACCGAAAAATCTTCCGTCTCAGTAATAACGAAGGAGTGACAGCACTGATGAGTTGATTTTTTTTATTTTCAACATTGTCTACGGCCGCAAGGCCTTTAACAACCACTGTGATAGAGCGGCTTTTTCTCGGCGTGAGTTTGGAGTTTATCAAAAAAGGTGTTCTGGCAGTACGACGCTGAAAATTTTAGTGTCACAATGCCTGAACAACGTTTTCTAGTGTGGTACATGGTAGATGAAGAAATATTGTTATTTGTGTAAGTTATTTTGCTTAAATACAGCTGAACCATTCCAAGCCTAACGTCCCAGCCACATTGGCGACCATCTGAAATGTATTTGAAAAAAAAACAAATATGCTAACTTCCTACGTTGAAAACAGTGAACTGGTAGAATATTTCAGCGAGAAAAAAAGTTTTGCTCATGTGGCTGGCTTCTGAATTTCCTGGTATAATGCCGTCTGTGTGCTGTTTGTGGAAAATGTCATTTTAAAACTACCACCTATTTTTTCTAAAGCAAATTCGGTCTACATGTTAAGTAAATGTGCTTGTGTAAGGTATTTGAAGCTCAATATTATTAGTGCAATTTTTTGCCACATTCGCTTCCGAGAATCAAGCCAAAATGTGCTATGTTTGCATTTTTTATTGGAATATTGCACTTTGTATGAATTACTGACCAGTGAATACTTACTTCGCAGAAAGTATATTTTGAGGAAAAAATATCTTTAGACCGCTCGAGCTGCTGAAATATACGAGAAAATATCACGAATTTCACAAAATCATACTTTTTGTCCGTATTGAGATGCAATTCGCTCCATGTTGTGATACAATGAAAACTAATCATTTTACCTAAATTGTAAGAAAATAAAATTATTTTTATAAGAAAAATCTTATCACAAAAAGGACCGGAAAGAGCGCTATCAACTGATTTTTATTGAAGGTGCTACGAGCGTTTTCATACTGAGCACAAGAACAGGGCTCATCTGCAACAACACATGCGTGACCATGATAAAATCATTTTAACCGGGAAAAGAATACTCTCTTTCGGAAAAGATAAGTGAATGTGTACTGATGCATTGATCCTTGGCCTTCCTTAGAAAAAGTTCTAAAATCTCTCATTCTTTCTGCTTGCTTTTTTTTCAAAAACCGTGTTTTATGAAACCTAGGACTGCACTTACATTCTTTACGGTGTCCGGCCATGAGACTACTTTAACCCTTCTTAACATTTAAAGCATGCTGTCTTGCTCGATCATTGAAGCAGTGCCCAGTTTGTCCTATGTTTACTTTTACACATATTAGCGGTATCTCATACACATTAAATTGGCATTCAGTAAACCCATTCTAGTTACGAATGGTGCAAGATTGACTATTCCTGTTGCTGTAAGTATGTGCACTTTTGAAAGCTTGCAAGGGGTGGGAAACAACAATATCATATCTGCTAGCTCTTTTCTTAAAATTGTGAGACACCTTATGTACGTAGTACCGTGAAACATGGAAAGGTGACATTGTTCATTCTGTTTTTCTTTTGGTCCTGTTTCCTTTACCTTTACTTTCTGCAGGAGGGTTTCGCAAACGAGTGTGATGATGCTGTTGTGGTATTGGCTGGTGCTATCAGCCCAGGAGTGCTAAGAATGATCTGCCTTTTGATAGTGTGCATTTAAAATTAGTAAAAAGAGGAATTCACACCACATGTATTCAGGCCACCCTTCAGAAGTCATGTTAGCACAAGGAGGAGGTCAGGCATAAAAACCAGATTAAAAGACTAAAAGATGCTGGATATATCAACAGAACCATCACACCCGTTTGCGAAACCCTCCTGCAGAAAGTAAAGTTAAAGAAGACAGGACCAACAAAAAAAACGGAATGACCAAAACCTTTGCATGTTATACACATAAAGTGTCTCAGAATTTAAAAAATAGCCAGCAGATAAGATATTAACGTGTTGTTCTCCACCCCTTGCAAGCTTTCAAAAATGTGTGTACTGAACAGCAACAGGAATAGTCAATCTTGCACCATTCGGCATGAGAATAGGTTTACTTATAGCCAATTTAAAGTTTGTAGACGTATTTTTTATCAGGAAGACCAATGATCAGTGCATCACTACAGGTTCGCTTATCTTTTCCGAGAGGGGTATTCTTTTCTCAGTTAAGATTATTTTGTAGTGGTCACACGTGTCGTCGCGCATGAACACTGTTCTTGTACTCGGTATAAAAGCACTCGTAGCACATTCATTAAATTCAGTTGACAGTCGGTGCTCTTTCCTGTCCTTTCTGTCTCTTTCTGAAGTTGTCGCACTGTGACTAGCACACAACCACGGTGAACCAACTCGCCCAAATTAAAGTCTTGTTACTTAACACGTAGCCGAGTTTCATATACAAAGAGGGTGGTGCTTTTAAAAAAAAATTTCACATACAACACCTAGATGGCATTCCAGGAAGTTCAGAAGGCAGCCACGTGACCAAATATTTTTCTTCTCCTAAATATTCCAGAAGTTCACTATGTTCGATGCCGCACGAGTTTTTCGAATACATTTGAGATGGTTGCCAAAATGGCTGGGACATTTGACATAAAATGACCCCGCTGAGCCATTAGCCATTATTATGCATTACCTCTTGTTTTTGTGTGTCCTGACATAGTTTTGTGTTCGTTTTTAGCTTATTCTGTTTCTGAATATTGTATTGGTTTTTTTAAGTATTCACTAAAGTTATATGTGCGAAAACCCATATATGTTTGCATGTAAATAATTTCCCAAAACCAATTGATATACATACAGGAATACAAAGCTTAAACCACTGTGATTGTATACATTTAAAAACACTATCGGTATATATTTTAGTGTGCATCACTTCTTGGGAACGATTGTGTACATGAAGGCGTATATAGTGAAATCATGGGGATTGTATATAGTTGAAGGAATTATAAGTATATATTTGCCTGTATTTCATTCCTATTAACTGACTGTGTACATGAAGGAGTATTAAACTGGAAACCACTGGGAGTGTAGATACTTGAAAGAATTATAGGGATATATTAGGGTGTATTTCATTTGTAGTCTCTATGTACTTGAAGCAGTATACTAAACTGGAACCAGTGTAATTGTATGTTTTAAAGAATCTTCAATAAAGTGAAACTGAAATAATATAATGAACATTTGAGGTATTGCGTGTGTAGTGTACATATACGTGAACATGTTACACATCTGGTGACAAAGTTGTGTGGCAGAAGAAAAGCTTATAAGTTTTATTTGCCTATTAAATAAATGCAATATGCAAGGGCAGCAAGGCTTAGTTTTCTCTAACGCGCATTATGCATATACTGTGAAATATATATAGGTCCAGCAGTTCATACACGATTGTACGTGTTTATAATTTTGCCCACACGCAATGAATGGAGCTCGGCAGGTGGCGCACCATTGATAATCAGGACCACTTTCTTCAAGTAGTGTGTAATCAGTGCATGCTGATATCTATTAGTGCAGCCTAAAAGAATACTGGCACCCCTGCACTCAACACCCTTGTGCACCCTTCTCGCACCCTCCTCAGTGGGTGTTAAAAAAGTGAAGGACATTGAAGGCACCCTTTTTAAGGGTGTTTTCGTAACACCTTACAGTTTTTTACACGTACACCCTATTCTAAGGGTGCATGGAGAAGCACCCTTTTTGGAAGGTGCTGAATTAACACCCTTCGGGTGTTGTCCCTCGGAAAAGCTCATTTACACCCTTCTAGGTGTAAAAATTTTTACTGTGGGTTGCGCGTAGCGTCAGACTATGGAGCGCTCGCGTTTTGCTAACGTAGCGTCGCTGTGCACAGCGTGCGCGCGCGTCATCGCTACACTGGAGTATATTGGGCCCTTCACGACGCGCTCGCGGCCGTTTTACTAGCTCAAAAAAACAAAAACAAAATGTGGTGTTGCATGACGTCAATGAATGACAAAATATTTGAATGGTGCAAACATGATAATACTAACGCGCGTGTCATGTAAGAACATAACAACATAAAACGCTTATGGCGTGCTCGCGGCCGTTTCGCGAGCTCCACATATACTAAATTTGGTATCACGTGACGTGAATAGACGACGAAGGTAAACGACACATCCGAACATGATAATCATGACACGAAAGTAATGAACGGCATTATTTACCTCCACCTCGTAACGTTGTGCTGATTTTAAAGTGACATGTCGGGACGACGTCGAAGTTACTTAGTGATAGAACGCGTCTGTCACTACTAACAGTTTTTCGGTATAATTTCCACAATTCCTGGGACTCTCTCTGCGTCCCATTTTGTGGCGATGGCAGCGGCGACTTCTACAGGCCCACGTGGTCAAATGTCGGCGCCCTCAAGCTCTTCTGTGGCTCAAAGCTGATGGTCCATCACCAGCGATGGCTCAAGAGATGCTCCTGCTTTCGTGCCAATGGACGAAGAACCAACTGCTGGCACGTCTGGCTACAGCACAACATTTGTAAGCTCCGCAAGGAAACGAGGCTCTTGGTGCAGCTCCAGTGAAGACACGAACATCTACTCAGTCAACGGTGACGACTCATCAGATGGCAGCTTCGTGTCGTGATGAGCCGCAAGGCCAAAAAGAGGCTCATCAAGACGTCATCACCAGCAAGCACGTCAACCGTGAAGGCAAGGAGTGAACGCTGACCGCATACCATTCTCTTCATGCCTGTGGATCCTTCCGTCAGCCTACGCAAATGGAACAGGCAAGCTATTTCCACTGTTTTTGAGGGAATAGCACAAAATGAAATCAAAGAGGTCCGGCTAAACACATGTAAGAACGTTTTAGCTGTTAACACAACACATGCAGACACGCTGGAGAAGCTTCAATTGATGACAGAGTTTGGAGATGTCAAAGTACGAGTGGTCGTACCAATGAATGGGAACTGCACTGCATGTGTCATTTACGACATTTACTTGGCAATCGCAAACACGGATCTACCCATTCTGATAAAACCGGCGTATGAAGGAATGGTCATTAAGCATATAAGCCGCCTCGGGAACAGCCGCTGCGTTAAGATAGTCTTTAAGGGTGACTCGATCCCTACGCACGTCAAGGTGGGACAATTCCGGCATGTGGTACGGCATTTTGTCCCAAAGCCGCTTCAGTGCCACAAGTGTTTCAATATCGGCCATGTCAAGGGCGTCAGTGCGAACTCTATATGCCCCCGGTGCGCGGAGGCGCACACGGTAGACACCTGTTGTGCAACAACCTATAGGTGTGGCAATTTTCGAGGTACTCATGAAGCCAAATCTAAGGAATGCCCAAGACTCAAAAAAAATGGGTATCCTGAAAGAAATGGTCAGGGATAACTCCACCCATAGAGAAGCTTCACGGAAAATCCGGCGTCGACGTCGCCACCGACGGAAGCGCTCCAGTCATGGTGATATTCACGCACCACTTTGGTCTACACCACCATCAACATCCAGTAGAAAGCCAGAGAGCACAAGAATAGCTCCACCGGCGAAGCCTCTCACCCCTGACGACTGGCCGGTGCTTGCGAACACACGGCCTTCCGAGCAGCCTTCCCGCTCTCTGCTCCCAATGAAAGCCAATGCTGCTGATGACGAGGCTCCAACAGCAGATCGTCAAATTATTCCTATGCTGCGATCCATTGTGAGTGTCATCAGAAGTCTTCTGACAAGCATCGATACGCCAACTGCTAGGAGCGGCCTACAGGTGCTGGACGCGTTAAGTCCGGTCCTTGCAAGCCTCCAGTAAAGCCATGGCCGACAATCACAAGTCGTTCCGACAGGAGGTCAGAGAAGCGTCGATT
The DNA here is from genome assembly GCA_013436015.1 of Rhipicephalus annulatus. Classification (NCBI taxonomy): domain Eukaryota; kingdom Metazoa; phylum Arthropoda; class Arachnida; order Ixodida; family Ixodidae; genus Rhipicephalus; species Rhipicephalus annulatus. The sequence continues at coordinate 117,014 of WOVY01013558.1, forward strand.
TTTCAGTGGAACGCAAGAGGTCTGAGATCTCACATATCTGATTTTCGCGAGTTCGTTCATCTGTACCGATTTCCTATCATGATTATATGTGAACCGAAATTATCGCACCCAATCAGATTATCCGGCTACGAGTCATTTTTCTCCTCAAGTGACACCGAAAGTAACAAGGTTGTTGTACTTATTCGCTGGGAGCTTACTTACGTCATCCAGCCAGTGCAACCTCACGACGGCAATCAGTATGTGTGCTTGTCTTTTAAAAAAGGAAAGGTGACATTCGCACTTCTAGGTGTGTATATATCCCCAACAAGTCAATTCGACGCATACAAACTAGACGGCATATTAAGGGCACATCCGGGTCCTTGGGTTATCACCGGGGATTTAAATGCGCATCATCCCATCTGGGGAAGCTTCAGGCTTAATTCAACGGGACGACGTCTAGCATCATTGGTTTCCAGCCATGGTCTCGTCCTTCTGAATGATGCCAGTCCTACGTTTTTGCGAGGCACTGCATACAGCAGCTGCCTTGATTTGTCCTTTGTTTCACGCCGATTTGCAACACGGGTAAAGCGGTTTTTGGACATTGAAACACACGAAAACGACCACATCCCCACTTACCTGAAGATTAAAGGTATTTCGAACACGTACTCGTCTACCACAACACAAAGAATAGATTGGAGTGTGTTCAAAACTCAACTTAAGGATGCTTGTGAAGGAGGCCAGTGGTCTTCAGCAAGCTATTAAGGGAACTGCACATGCGGCTATGCGCACAATAATATGCTCTTCGAAGTACTGTGAATTTGACCTCGAGCTGGAGCAACTTCGTACGATCCGCCGTCGTGCCGAAACACGATACCGACGCACCAATCCCACAGACGATCTATGAACAGCCCGGTGCATCCAAAAGAAGATTCAACGGCGCCTCGACAAATCAGACACCCAACGATGGAGAAAATTTTGTGCGTCGCTAGATCCTCTTAAACCACTGTCTCAGACATGGAGAATTGTGCGAGGCCTACGTTCAGTTCCAGAGCAGCGTTTTCCCTTCAAAGCCCTTGCACTTTTTCATCGCCGGCACGAAATTGAGGTAGCAGAAGATTTCTGTGCTATGATCTTGGGCCAGACAGCATACACAAGCCTACATACAGTGAATCATATCCCTCACTCACGGGAACCGCGCATGGATCTACCGTTTACATCACAGGAGCTCGATGCGGCGCTCGTCTTATGTAATAAGTCGTCGTCAACTGGCCCGGATGACATCTCATACAGGATGCTGTGCAACCTTGGTAAACGGGCACGAGAAGCACTCGTTAACATCTTTAACAATTCCTGGCAGGCTGGCGTCGTTCCGCAAGATTGGAAGATTAGCCGCTTGGTACCGATTCTTAAGCCTGGAAAATCTCCCCTGGACATTGCCTCTTACCAACCGGCTGCACTTTCAAGTTGCGTAGAAAAGGTAATGAAGAGAATGATCTTGGCCAGGCTTGAATGGTACCTGGAATACTATGAGATATATCTGAACGTCATGGCTGGTTTTCGCCGTCACCAATGTTCGATCGACAATGTTATAGATCTCGTCACATATGTCCAGCAACAAAAGGCATGTAAACGACTATCTGCTGCCATGTTCCTTGACGTAAAAGGAGCATACGACAACGTTCTACATGACGCCATCCTCGAAGCCATTGAGTCAGTGGGCCTAGGCGGGCAACTGTATTGTTGCACAGGCAGTTATTTACAAGGGCGGACGTTGTTTGTGAACACTGCAGATGGTCCAACCTCCCAACACCTAACGCATAGTGGAGTCCCGCAAGGTGGCGTCTTGAGTCCAACCCTCCTCAACCTCGTTCTCATTGATCTTGTAGAACGACTACCAAGTGTGGTCAAGTTATCCATGTACGCTGACGACATCTGCGTCTGAGCATCTGGCGTGACAAGACCTCAGGTACGCGCAAGACTTCAGAAAGCTGTGACGTTGGTATCAGTGTACCTCAAGGACCAGGGTCTGAAAATCTCGCCAGCAAAATGCGCATTGATTGCTTTTAGTCGAAAGGCAATGAGACCATACGATATATCAATCGATGGCCAAGTCATACCATATGTCAGGACGCACAGATTTCTAGGCGTATTCATTGATAGAGATCTCTGCTGGGGCCCACTTGTGGCCCACTTGAAGAAGAGGCTGACAGAAACTGCTAACTTATTTTTTTTTATTTTTTATTTACATACTGCAGCCCATTAAGGGCTATGGCAGGAGTGGGTGAAAAAAAAACAGAGCAGAGAATTACAAAAGTACAACTTCCGGGAACACACTACAAAATAACACACGAACAAAATACAATATACATGGCAATTTCCTTCAGTACAAAAATAAACATCCAATGAATGGGCACTGCGGGGCGTACATATTAATAGAACAAAGCAAGGAACTATTCGTTAGATACGACTTCTAAGATAAGGCAGGAATTGATTTATCGATGCACTCCTAATCTCCCCCGGCAGTAAATTCCATTGTTCTATGGTTCTAGGAAAAAAGCTAAACTTGAATAGATTGGTGTGTGCGTGAAAAGGGGCGAGGTTTAGGGCATGATTATTTCGAGTAACGGTTGGCATAGCATACGTAAGATAGCTGTTATCGGAGAGACGGTTAACTGAGTGAACAATGGCATGCAAGAATTTAAGCGACTCGATATCTCGTCGAGTAGAGAGTGAGGTTAAATTTAAAGTAGTAATGGCGGATGTAGGCGAAAAATGGTGGTCATAGCGTCGACAAATGAAACGGATTGCTTTTTTTTGCACAGATTCAATTTGTTTTATTTCAAGTATCTCGGAGGAAACACCTGGGGGACTTCAGTACATGCAATGATGCAATTGTACAAGACACTTTTTCTTGGCTATTTGCGCTACAGTTTGCCTTTGTTGACCAACACCTGTAGAACCAACATTCGGACTCTCAAAAGCATCCAGGCTATGGCTCTGCGAGTTTGGGGCTACCGCGATGTTCATCAACAGCTGAGACAATCAAGATCGCCAATGACTACCCGCTAAAAACGCATATCATGATGAAAGTGCTCAGAGCACACGTGAGGCATCTTACTCATGCCCCTGCTTATCGTCTAGCTTCACTCCAGAAGCCCGACCTCATGCCTCATTTTGCCAGACAGTCTTGTCATATCGCACACGCATTCCTACGGGATATACAACTCCATCGAAGATTTCAACTTCCCCATGGAGTATGACTTATGCTCATGTTGAACTCACGGTTTTAGGCATAGGGTCAAAAGCCCGGCTCTCGTCTCCAGCGCTAAAGCAGCTTTCTCTTCTCTTGTTATATGAGAAGTACAGTGAGCATATTCATCTATATACTGACGCTTCAACTAAAGTGGATGGGTCTGCAGGGTCGGTGATCTTTCCTGCAACAGCGACAACGGTGAAGTTTCGTTTATCCCACCAGACATCATCGACAGCTGCGGAACATGCTGCTCTACGTAGCGCAATTCAAGTCATTAAACACCAAGAAGCCAAGAAATGGAGCGTGTTCACGGACTCTAAGGCAGCACTACAGTGTTTGATATTCGCCTTACACCGGGGACCTCATGAACAACTAGTGCTGGAAATTAGAGAGCTGCTTCACCACCTCTTCGACGAAGGACACAGAATAACATTTCAGTGGCTTCCAAGTCACTGTGACATATTGGGCAACGAACAAGCCGATGCAGCTGCCCGATTAGCATACGAAGATGGTGAAGAAGAATCTATACCATTTTCAAGGACTGATGCTGCAACGACCATCCGAAAAAAATCGCTAATGCAGAATTAAAATCCCTATGGAACGCCGAGTGCTTACGGCACACGCCACTGCATAGACTGGACACGTCTCGTCGACTCCGGCCTCCGTCTGAACTCTCTCGACTCGAGACAACGGTGCTTTGCCGACTATGGCTTGGTGTCGCCTTCACCAAAGCTCTCTCCTTCCGAATCGGCATGGAAGACAGTGCTGCTTGCAGTCATTGCGGCAGCGATGAAACTATAGAGCACGTTCTCTGTCACTGCCCTCGTTACAGCGCGCAAAGACGGCAACTAGCTGCTGCGTTAGCTCGCCTTGACGACAGACCTTTGTTTGAACAATCAGTGCTGGAAAGACGACATGATTTGTGTGCTCACAGAAAATCAGTGAAGGCCTTACTGAACTTTTTGCGGACTATTCGATAGACTGTAGCACCCCAGCTCCCCCCCTTTTTTTGCGCGCGTCTATTTCCCTCTTCGCTTTCTTTCCCATCTTTCTTCCCCATTCCCCCTTCCCCTAGTGCAGGGTAGCAAACCGGATGCTCCAATTTCTGGTTAACCTCCCTGCCTTTCTCTCATTTTATTTTCTCTCTCTCTAAAGTGACATGTCAATATTTCTCATTCGTGCTTCGCATATCATCGATTCCCCTTTGTACGTTGGATCTGCCTTTTTTTACTTTGAGGGACGATGTTGCGCTACTACCACGCGAGGGTGCTGAAATGCACACAAAAGCTGTTTTATTTCTAAGAACATACGTCTAGATGAACGAAACGTATCTCGGGACGGTCAATACGGTAAACTAAAAGTGCTGTTGAGTGATTCGCATGCAGCGTACGCAACGTATCGTGCCACGCACGTAGGCTCGTTAAGTACGCCAAACTAAAGGTGTCTAATGAGGGCATGACGTGCGCGTATGAATGGCTCTACGTGCACGGCGATGCAGTGACGTTGGTCCTCTACGTACACTATTATGCTCTGACGTTGTCAACAGTGGCACGTGATATGGCGAAAAATATTTAACACAACATGAGTAGTTTATGTATTTGTTGCTTGAAGAGATTAATAAATCTCTAATTAAATGATGAGACGCAATAAGGGAATGTGAGTGTTTTTCTTTCTTCATTTCCCCCGTGAATTGCAAGGAGATGCAGGACCATGTGCCGGCGTTTCGCCTGCGATCGTGTCTCCACGGCCGCGGTCAGCGCATCGAGCAGACGACAGCCGTGGAACGCTCCTACGCGTTCGCGCACGCATTGTGCTCATCTATTCTACCGCGTCTAAGCCAGCGTTTCCAAACCATCCCGCAGAAACAGGCGGTAAACCTCAAAACAACGCTGGTCAAAAAAAAAACGCCACTCACGTGCACGAGGGTTGGGCTTGTTGGGGCAAGTAATGCGCACGTGACCTCTTGGTCGAATGCTGGAGAGGGTAGGGAAGAGATTTGGCTTGCGAAGGCTACGCGGAAAAGCGGCAAGGGTTTCTCATCTATCTATCTATCTATCTATCTATCTATCTATCTATCTATCTATCTATCTATATATCTATCTATCTAGCCGCTTACGACTTTTAGCTCTCCTGGCCGTCTCGATAATGGTTATCGATACCAAACTGAGTATGGCATAACATAACTGTATGAAGAACATAAGTGAGTAGTCATAACTTGAAAACCAGGACATGTATGTCATGATTGTCGTGATATACATTTCGTGGTCCTGTAGCTCTTGCGGTGGTTTAGTTCACATGGCAAGTTGCAAAGCTAGTATGGTATGACATGATTGCATGGCGAACACAAGCGACAGACCCTAACATGAAAATCATGATATGCGCGTCATGTAACAATATGGCTACATGCCACGCTCATGACGCGCTCGTGGCCGTTTCACTAGCATGATGTATACCAAATTTTGTATTAGAGTACATGAGTGGAAGACGCAGGTATGTGACTTGATAGAATCATGATAATCATGAGGTGCGTGCCATGTAATATGACATGCTACGCTCATGATGCACTGGCAGCTGTTTCGCTAGCTTCATTTATGCCAATATTGGTATTACGAGACGTGAATGGACGACGACGGTATAATACTGGTGCAAACATGATAAACATGAGATGCATGTCATGTAACACCATGACTACATGGTACGCTCATGATGCGGTCGCGGCCGTTTCGCTAGCTTCACATGTACGAAATTCGGTATTAGGGGACGCGAACGGACGGCATAGGTAAATGACCCATCCAAACATGATAATCATGACACGCATGTCATGTAACAACATCACTACATGCCACACTCATGAGGCGCTCGCGGCTGTTTCGCTAGCTTCACATATGCCAAATACGTCACGCTAATGGATGACAAAAGTATGGGACTGGTTCAAGCATATTAATCATGAGATGCATGTCTTGTGAGAACATGACTACATGCCACAGTGAAGGCGCCAATACATTTCGACATGACGCGGTGCACGGGCTCGCTGGCGTTCATTTCGTCGCGGCACGCTGGCGTTGCCACGCCAGGCACCGGTCCTGCTATATATATATATATTAGCGGGCGGGCGCCACGCTGCGTTGCTTTGACGCATTCGTGTTTCAGCGCGTCAGTCACCCCCCCCCCCACCCCATCACGTAAAGAGGGAAACGCAATGTCATCTCGGTAACGCAAATCCGGGAGACGCAGTGTTGTCTCGGTAACGCATTGGCATAGAGTGGTGTGTCTATATGGCATCGGCGCGAATTGCAGCATGTCGCATTTCGTGGCGGTTGCCGTCGTGCCGCGCCGACGCACATTGGTCGCGCCTGGCGTCATACTATATAGAGTGCTCGCGTTTTGCTAACGTAGAGTCGCTGTTGCCAGTGTGCGCGCGCGTCGATGCTACATCGGAGTATATTGGTCCTTTCAAGATGCAATCGCGGCCGTTTTGCTAGCTCCACATATACCATCTTTGGCGTTACGTGACGTCAATGAATGACGAAATGTATGCCTGGTGCAAACATGATCATCCTGACACGCGTGTCAAGTAAGAACATGACAACATACCACGCTCATAATGTACTCGCGGGCGTTTCGCCAGCTCCACATATAATGAATCTGGTATCACGTGACGTGAATAGGTGACGAAGGTAAACGACGCATCAAAACATGATAATCTTGACACGGAAGTCATGTGCGGTATCATTTACCTCCACCTCGTAACGTTGTGCTAACTTAAAGTGACATATCAACATTTCTCATTCATGCTTCACATATCAGCGACTCCCACTTATCGTGATATATTCCAATTTTTCGTCACGCACCCTGCTTATTGTGCCGAGCTGCACAACCCTCTTTCAAAGACCCGCGTGTTTGCTAGGTGCAGAACAGACCAGTTTGACATCGATCCTGGCCGCAACCTTAGTCAATCTGCGTGAAATGTCATGTACAGGCGTGAGCATAAGTGTGCAGACCACGGGATCACGTGGTCGAAGACATTGACACGCTATCTAGTGACGAGACGCCTACTGCGTTGCCCATCCGCGTCCCGTCGTATCAGTTGACCTCTCATATCTATCTTTCTGACGAGCTAGTAGCCACAAAGAAACCTGGGTGTCACTGTTTTTACTTCATCGAATTTCGGCCGTTCTTTTTTGTTTTGTATTTATGTCGAGGCCAGTTCCAGTTCCAGTGGAACTGCCAGTGCCAGTTCCACCATACCGGCAGGATCCCGTAGTTATTTACGCCGGTTATTCATAATAAGCGTCGCCAGCCTCGCAAAACCTGATGAAGCCAAGCACACAAAATAAAATTTCTCAACTCAGCTTGCCTTCTTCGCGTAAGGCCAAGTAGAAATTAAATGAACCTAGCTAAGTGAATGTAAGTGAAGTATAATCAAATCTAGCCTAGTTGAGCGCGGTATCACCTGAGAAATTCGGGCGTAAGTAAGCTTAAGCCTAGTCCAGATTGCTGTTTTTATGTTAAGCGTAGTAAAGCTTCGATGCACCGAGATAGGTCGAGTAAAGTACACGTACAGCCAAATGCAAGTATGCATAGTTGATCGCGCTTTCATTTTGCATTTATCCGAGCAAAATTGGTGTGAGTTAATTGCGGCCTGTGGTCAGACGCCCCTGCGGTCTGTCAACCGCGGGGCGCCTGCGTAAGCAGTCGTTTGGTGCGTAGCGACACCACGGACCCGAGCTAACGGGCGGGGGGAATGGTTCTGACCAGAGAAGAATTGGCCATGCTGGTGCAGTATCTGGCCACTACCTCCGACATGCAAACGTCAAATAACTCACGGCCCTCAGTCCCCAGCACCTGCGAAGCAACTGACCACGGCGGCGGTCAGATCTGCAACGCAGCAGAGGGTGCTAAGAATCTCTAGATCTGGACAGGCCGCCATTGGAACCAGAACTTGGCAACGTTTAACGCTAGAAGGGTTGCCGATCGGGCGAGTTGGCCATCCATGAACATAGCATGTATCAGCGCAACACAAAGAAGAAAGGGACACGACACAGACGTAGAGATAGGTAGGCGCTAAACTACCAACTGTTTGTTTCATGCCAATCACACCCATTTTATACATCCGCGACAAGCACAATTCATCTTGCACGTGTTTTTAAACCAAAAAAGAAGCCGAGCATATAGAAAAATTAGGCCATTTGTGTGTAAGCTCGTCATCAATTTCCTTGTCAGAAAAGGAAATGACGTTCCTTGCTTTCACCATAGCCTTCATAAATTACGATAAGGCGTTTGATTCAGTGGAAATATAAGCAGTCATGCAGACACTGCAGAATCAGGGCGTAGATGAAGCATATATAAACATCCTGGAAAAAATATACAGAGGATCAACTGCTACCATAATGCTTCATGAAGAAAGCAACAGAATACCAATCAAGAAGGGTGTAAGGCAGGGGGAGGCAATCTCCCCAATGCTATGTACCGCGTGCTTACCAGGAGGTTTTCAGAGGCCTAGAGTGGGAACAATTAGAGATAAGAATTATAGAAGAGTACCTTAGTAACCTGCGCTTCGCCGATGACATTGCATTGGTGAGTAACTCGGGGAACGAAGTGCAACTCATGATTACGGAGTTAGTCAAAGAGAGCAGAAAAGTGGGCCTTTCTGCAGAAAACGAAAGTAATGTACAACAACCTCGGAAGAGAGGAGCGCTTTGAGATAGGTAATAGTCCACTTGAAGTCGTAAAATACTATGTCTACTTAGGGCAGGCAATAACTGCGGAGCCGAACCACGACATTAAAGTAACTAGAAGAATAAGAATTGGGTGGAGCACATTTGGCAAGCACTCTCAAATTAGAATAGGTAGATTGCCACTTTCCCTGAAGAGAAAAGTATATAACAGCTGTATCCTTCCGGTACTTAGCTATGGAGCAGGAACATGACTTACAAAGAGGGTTCAGCTTAAATTGAGGACAACGCAGCGAGCAATAGAAGAAAAATGGAAAACTTGAGAGACATGAAGAGAGCAGAGTGTATTAGGGAATAAACGTGGGTTAATGATATTGTAGTTAAAATCATGAAGAATAAATGGACATGGGCTGGGCATGTAGAGCGTAGGTAGGACAATCGCTGGTCATTAAGGGTAACTAACTGGATTCTCAGAGAAGGCAAGAGGGTTACGGGAAGACAGAAGCCTAGGTGGGCAGATGAGATTAAGAAGTTTGCGGGTATAAATTGGCAGCAGCAAGCACAGGACCGAGTTGAACTTGCTCACTAAATTCCGTGCCGACCGGTTGTGCCCTCGCAATCTGCGACGACAGCGCAGCTCTGGCCGACTGGGTTGGTCCACCGCCACCTCTGCCGCCGGTCCCCTACGACGACGTCAGCGCAGCTCTAGCCGACTGGATTAGCACTACGCCATCTCCTGTCGCCGACAAGAGCTCTCGCAAGTGGTGCCCCGTCCTCGGACTTCTGTGACCGTGTTTCCATCTTTCCTGTCTCTCCTATCTCTCATATGTCGTTACTCGCCGTCCTAGCGCATCTCTCTTTCTCCCTATACCTTTAATTCTATCCTTTTTAATGCCTTCTCACCCCCATTCCTTGTGAGCTACTGTTGAGATGTCGCACGCTGATGCAGACAGTTACGGGGCTCTCTTTTCTCTTCTTAACCCTCTTATAACCACAATGTATGTGGACCGAGTTGACTGGCGGAAGACGGGGAGGCCTTTGTCCTGCAGTGGACGTAGTCAGGCTGATGATGATGATGATGAATTGCGGCCAAATAATCGAAATCGACTTTCCCATGAGCCTAGAGGCACCTAACCTTGGAAGATAACAATTACGTATTACTGACACTATACAAGCAAAGATAATTAAATTTCTAATTAGAGTAAGCTCGGACGCCTACTAGTTATGGTCTGATATCCAATCACATGCGGAATATACTGGAGTTTCACGAAGTATAATTAGGCTAATTATGCATACCCAAGCTAATGAGGCACTGCCACGGTAAGCATAAAACATCCAATTGTGGTTGATCATAGTATTATTAAACCAGTCTGAATATAATTAGGTGTAAATAAACAAGTTCTAATAAACACAAATAAAGTCATTGAAGTTCAGTTTTTATGAACTCATAGAGTTCAAGCTAAAAAAAGATAACAAATAATTACCACCGAGTCAAGTCGTATTAGCCTAAACTAAATTTAATTAGCCCTAAGATTATTTTATTTATGTCTTCGTACCTATTGCGCTTGTTTCTGATCATAACTAGGCTCATTTAGGTTCAACTTTGCCTAACGCAACAAAGGCAAGTTGAGCTGATAAAGCTAAATTTTGTGCGCTTGGCTTCATGAGGTTTTGAGAGGCTCGTTACGCTTAGCTACTAAACCGGCTAAAATCACGGCTCGAGCCTGATGCTGGAACTGGAGCCATTGACGCCGCCACGTAAAAAAAAAAGCATTGGCACATACCACGTAAAGTGGGAATCGGTGCTATGCGATGATTGATATTTGGGGTTTAACGTGCCAAAACCACCATAAGATTATGAGAGACGCCGTATAGGAGGGCTACGGAAATTTTGACCACCTGGGGTTCTTTAACGTGCACCCAAATCTGAGCACACGGGCCTACAGCGTTTCCGCCTCAAACGGAAATGCAGCTGCCGCAGCCGGGATTCGAACCCGTGACCTGCAGGTTAGTAGCCGAGTACCTTAGCCAATAGACCACCGCGGCGGGGCGTGCTATGCGAAGCACAAATGACAGAGGTTTGAATGTCACTTTAGAATGAGCACAATGTTACGAGGTGGACGTAAATTAGCCTCTACATTACTTCCATGCTATTATTAACATGTTTCGAAGTGTCATTTACCTGCGTCGTCTATCCACGTCAGCTGATACAGAATTTGGTATATGTGGAGCTAGCGAAATGGCCGCGAGCGCACTATGAGGGTAGCATGTTATAAGGTTTCACATGACACGTATATCACGATTATCACGTTTAGACGTGTCATTTACCTTTGTCGTCTACTCAGGTCACATGATACCAAGTTCAGTATATGTGGAGCTAGCGAAACGGCCGTCAGTGCGCTATAAACGTCGCGTGTAGTCATGTTTTACATGACACGATTATCATGAGATATGGAACGTGAGATCTGCCAATTTTTTGTGCCCGGACTGCACCATGTTAGCTGTCTCACGTTTACACTGATGACGCTCTTTCGAAGTTGTCCGCTGTTCAGAAGTTTGTAGGATCCGTGGCTGACCCATGTGGAGGCTCTCAGAAGAAGCAAATGTGCGCGTGCTAGACACCACGGCCTCGACAGGATGGACGATGTCACTCATAGGGCAGGCGATGGTACAATGTACTAGATTAGGGGTTGTGTGCTCGGATGGCTACTTTGAAGCCATGATCCCGGATGTATGTGGCGGCGCTGCACTCACACGGATTGTGCGGACTCGTGTGGCGGCTTGTTTAGGCATTCTTACGGACAAGCACGGCATTTCTTTAGCTTTTTATTGCAAAATTCTAATGTGACTATTTGCCGACAGTTCGTGGATTAAGCTTTGTAGATAAACCGACCCGGAAACAAGGACACAACAGGTCTGTGGCATAAGACAATGAGGGCCATTTGTTGCCTTTGTAAAAGGGGTGCTGTACGAAATTCCTTTCAAGTGGGGTACAGTGTACGTTGACAGACGCGTGACTTGCGTAAACGATAGGCTAAGAGAGTACGCGGACAATCTGAAGAATACACGTGAAGGAAAAGATTGTGAAAGTTTACTTGCTAGCCAATATACCTGCTAGGATTTTAATCCCAACAATAACATCAGTTTCTTTATGAAAACGAGCAAAACATGTATAATCTATAAAATCATGTAATTAGAACGCATGTCCTATGGGCATTGGCTTATGTAAGTGTGCCATTTCTACAGCTCATCGATAAAGAGATGATCTACCTGCGCATATGCGGTAAATGGCGTCTGTGTCGAGCGCTGTAGACGTCAGACTCTGGAGTTTTGCGGACACGCAGCCCACGGGTAGACGCAGTTTTGAGTAGTGCAAGGCCCGACTCCATTGCACAGTCTGCTGTGCAATAAGGTGCAACTGCAGCGCACGAATTATTTGTTGAGCCAAATACTCGATGTATTTGCGCATTTAACACTCAGAAAAAGAGCTACGAATCTCTCTCCGCTAGTCAGACGCGTCACCGTATCCCCGTGAAGTCCTTTCTGGTTAACTCGCCTAAACGACGGTGAAAACTAGAGCAGGCGCAACAGCTCCATGCTCTACAAAAAAAAAAGACCCCTCTCTTCGTTACTGTTGCGTCATGAATTGCTACGGACGTAAATGACTTCAGTTTTACTGATTTTCGCAGCTTTCGTAAAGCATAATGGCGAGAGCGCAATAAATAGAAGCCGTTGCGAACGCTTGGGTAAGCGAATAACTCGTGTTATCCACAGCCGTTCGCATAAGTAAGTGTGATAATGTAGGTATCCTGCTATTGTTTTGAGTAGCCTTGACAGCGAACCGTTGTAACGTTTATTATGAAGCTTAACAGACCCTTTCACCGTGGTGCGCGGCGTACAACAGTATAGATATATACAGGTGACGCCCGGCGGTTTGGGCGTCGCACACGTCACGGCCCCCGATAATCTGAAGTTGTCGCCACCACACGTAGGGCTTTGAAGGCTCTAAGTCCTCGCTTCTACTAGGAATTGTGAACACGTGCGTCATACAAGTAAATCGTAAAATGATCGCGACCACAATCGTGTTTTTTTTGCCATTGGTCTCCGCGATTACCAGAGCTATCTATCAGTTTTGCATTTCACTGAACACTGAGAAAATGTACACACATGTATCCCCATTTGCAGTATATGCAAACAGAATACAATCGTCAACAGAGCATTCGAGCATGCGTAATAAAACATTCCAATGCACAGGAAGCGAAAAATCAATACAGAATGCAACTGCAAAGCGAAAATCACCAGGGCCATTCGTGCCGGATAAAGCGAGCTTCGTACCACTGATCGCGTAGATCGTTCTTGTATCCACTTCCTCGCATCGGCATCATGTGTATGCCCAAGTTTAACGCAATTAGGCATTACAGAACGTATACGTCGGATTGCTTGCCTCAAACTCGATATCATTCGATGCTCGCTTGCATTTAAATTGTCCATTGCAGCACGCCAAAGTAAATGAAACGTCTTATGTATTGCGTCCGCATCTCATTTTGATGAGCTTCCTACTTTTATCAACCGAGGTTGAAATGAAAGAAGAAGCTTGCCAGGTTCTTGATTTTAAGAGAACCGCGCATCAATAATAACAAAAGAGGAGGGCCTATGCACGTTCGCTTGCGGGCGGCTGTCTGTGCACTACCCATTGCCCCCAAATGCCGCCTGGGCAGAGTCTGACGTCCATAAGTATGCGTGCCATTTCTCAATCAGCTTCGAGAACGAACACTGGCGTCGCTGCGGCCCAACGATATGATGATATGGGATGGACATTATTTGAGGGCAGGGAAGCTACCAGCAAGATAAAATTTGAGAAGCGATTGAGAGAAATTGGGGAAAAGTGTTGCGCTATAGGAATGTATTCAGCATCTTGTGCGAGTGTCAAACGTTGCCCAAAAGGCGATTTTTGGCATCTGTTACCGGCCGCCTGATTTTGAACCTGGCTTTTCCATCCTCCTTTCAAATTCACTCACCCGGATTAAAGACAAGCTCTCGGACGCCCCTATTTTTCTTTTTGGTGATTTTAATTTCCCTCAAATAAACTGGCCTTTACTCTCAGCCCCTAGTGCATCCCCGTCCAACGAATCAAAGCAATTCCTTGATCTGACGCTAGATTTTAACCTACACCAAGCTATAACATGCCCCACAAGAGGTGATAATACTTTAGATCTTCTTCTAACATCAAGCCCGGATGACATAAAGCGCACAATAGTACTCCCCGGGTTTAGCGACCATAACCTTATCCACAACTGCATATCTTTACCTCTGACCAAAACGTCGCCGACTGAAAAATTTATAACTGATTACAAACGAGGAAATTATGACGCTATCAACGACAAACTTGGTTCTTTTCTTGACAGTTTTCGCGGATCATATCAAACCCGCTCAGTAAATGCCAACTGGCAGATATTCAAAAACACGATACTTAACTTAGAAAAACAGTATATTCCAACCATTCGCGTAAAATCAGATTCCACAAATCATTGGTTCAACAAACAACTGAAAAGTCTTTTAAATAAAAAGAAACGTCTTTATAGGACCGCCAGTCAATGCGATAACCCTTTAACATGGGAAAAAATATCACCTATGCGCTAAAAAGTATCTTACGGAACTACAAAAAGCCAAAGATAAATATTTTTCATGTGACCTACTATCTATCCTCCGCTCAAATCCCACTAAATTCTGGCGCATGGTCTCTCACAAAAATCAAAGTACCAATATAGACCTTCTAGACCCAGACGGGGAACCAATAGACGCAAAACACGTTGCCTCCGCTTTAAATGATTACTTTTCGTCAGTATTTTCTACCCCTAACATTACACAGTCAACACGAATACCTACTTGTTCCCCCGGCGCTGTATCTCCCAAAATAGCATTTAACCCTGAAGGAATCGCTAAACTAATCACCGGTCTTAAGATATCTTCAGCACCAGGTTCTGACCAAATAACCCCCAAACTTTTAGTTAACACCGTCACAGTGGTTAGTCAGATTCTTTGCCTCATCTTCATGCAGTCCCTTGAAACAAGCGAAATTCCAGACGATTGGAAGATAGGCCGAATAAGTAGCCGTCTTCAAAACAGGAGAGCTAACGAATCCAGCAAACTACCGCCCTATTTCCCTGACAAGCATTCCCTCTAAATTACTAGAACTCATTATATCTTCTCACATCGTGACTCACCTTGAATCAATAAATTTCTTCTACAAACACCAGCACGGTTTCCGAAAGCACTTCTCATGCGAGACCCAATTAGCCGAGTTTACCCACGAACTACTAAAAGGCATGGATGATAACCTGCAGATTGATGCCATATTCCTAGACTTTTCCAAAGCTTTTGATCGCGTACCACACAACTTATTGCTTAGCAAAATTTTTTCACTCGGCATTGCCCCGAATATTGTATCCTGGGTTGAACACTTCCTCTCGAACCGTAAACAATTCACCTCTGCTAATAACCACAACTCCTCTTTAACAAGCGTATCATCAGGCGTACCTCAGGGCGCGGGCTTATCACCCCTTCTATTTTTAATATTCGTAAACGACCTACCGACAAACATTCAAACAAAACTACGACTGTTTGCGGACGACTGTGTCATATACTCCCACATTCACAACTTTGAAAACAGTACTAAACTACAGCAAGACCTCGACACAGTTGCGCTATGGTGCCAAGACTCATCAATGCCGTTAAATCTAACCAAATGCAAATCGATGTCATTTTCCCGTAAACGCACCACTGTTCATCATACCTACTTTATCAATTCGCTTCCTCTCGATTCGGCTTCATCATACAAGTATCTCGGAGTGCACATGTACCCATCTCTTTCATTTGCACCGCACGTGCAGTCCATCTGCTCAGACGCCCTGCGTACGCTTGGTTTTCTGCGCCGTAACCTCAAATCAGCATCTCCTGACGTCAAAAAACTAGCATACTTAACATACGTACGGCCAAAGCTCGAATACGCATCGTCCATTTGGAATCCATCCCAGGTATACCTCGTTAGCGAACTAGAAGCAGTTCAAAACCGCGCTGCCCGCTTTATAACCTCACAGTACTCCAGAGAAATCAGCGTCACCGCCCTAAAACAATCAATTGAACTGCCATCACTCGCGTCGCGCCGCCTCATCTCGCGCCTATGCCTCCTCCACAGTTTCTTTTTCCGACCCCAATCAAGACACGAACTTTTACAGCCCGCTAACAGAACTTCTTCCCGCATTAACCATTCAAACCCCATTGCACGAATCAACGGCCGTACATCCGCAATGAACGACTCCTTTTTCCCCCAAGCAATAACACTTTGGAATCGCCTTCCCGACACCATTGTTGCCACACCTGACCGCACATCATTCCGCGCAAAATTGGAATCCCACTTTGATTCCACCCATTAACCCATGGCTGAAAATATATTCTACCAACGTACTGTATGTATAATTTGCTTGTGCCTAGTTGTTTGTACTCTAATTCCCAGCCAAAGCGTTTCTTTTGTGTGTTATTTGATTCATTTTTGTTGTCTTTTTTGACCAAACTAACATATTAGAACTGTACTGTTTATAATAATTTGTTCAACTTGAATTATACACACTCACAGCGTATTCTTTGCCTCCCCTTATGTAATGCCCTCGGGCCTTTAAGGATGCAATAAATGAAATGAAATAAATGAAACTTGTACATGAAGAATATCGATACAATATGGAGGAATTGAACCAGAAAATTGACTGGTATATACTTAGAAAAAAGATGGGGCCAAACCAGAAAGAAAAGGTGAAGGAAGCTGAGACCGATATGTGGAGAATTGGCATAATTAAGAAGTCCGCACTAGAGATCTATCGAACTTTTACGCAGGAAATCCAAGGAAAGGATCTATGATAATACTCGGGGTACTCCTCTACTGTTTGAAGCCAGGACGGGAGTATTGCGAACCAAGACATATCAGGCCAAATACGAAATGGTAGACACGGTGTGCAGTGCGTGTGGAGAGGAACTTGATAATGTTCCGTAAAGGGCTTCACACTATAGTTCAGGATGATGGCGCAGAGTTTTTCAAAGCACTGGGGTTTAAGGGAAGAGAGGGAGAAGTATACTTTAAGCGAGTAGAATTAACTAGAAGGAGAATATCTGATTGGTGGCTGATGTCAAGGCACGAGTGAAAGTTAAACCCTTCATTGCAAAGTACGAATCCTCAACCTCACTATTTAAGAGAACAAAAATAAATCTAGTTTTTGGTTCATTAAGTATTATGGCTTCGTGGCGCTGGCCACCACCACATCTAAAGGGTACAGCCACATCCATCCATCCATCCATCCATCCATCCATCCATCCATCCATCCATCCATCCATCCATCCATCCATCCATCCATCCATCCATCCATCTATCCATTCATCCACTCACCCACCCACCCACCCATCCATCCATCCATCCATCCATCCATCCATCCATCCATCCATCCATCCATCCATCCATCCATCCATCCATCCATCCATCCATCCATCTCAATTTTTTCATTCAGTGATACGGAAGGATGACTAACACACGTGCCTTTAAGGCTAAAGGTATGCCACGCCTCTACAATTTTTCTTGTCTGATTGTGGTTAACATAGAGAACTTCAGTTTTAATAAACGAAGGTTTACATGAACTGAAAGACCAACGAGCACAATGCAATGCTAAATGGGTCTCCGGCCTTCGCTTTAAATTGTATAAGTGCTCTTTCAATCTCACATTCAAGCATCGGCAAGCTTGTCGAACATAACAGTGCCCACAACTGAAGGGAGTCTTACACACTACACTTCTTTTGTACTAGATCACCTGATGATCTGCAAGCTTGTAGCAAGTACTACAGATATTCTTTTTGCTTTTTTCGTACATCTTATTTACAGCCAGACCAGAACCCCTACCTCGTTCTTTGCTGAGATTACTACCTTGACACCATACTTAGCTGCCACTTTCATAATGTTGTGGGACAATCCATGCACGTACGGGTTACCAATATTTTCTTTGTCTCTTGGCTTCTTTCCTCTTTCTCCGCGTATTTCATTCTCTTTATTGATCTTTCGCTTACAGTTATAAGAGCCGGTTAGGGTATTCAGCCTTTCGAGCTTTACCTTCTGCTCTAGAAAAGACTCATTTAAGGTGTGCTCACGTGTTTTTGTCAGAGCTGATTTGAAACACCCCATTTCTATTACATTTTTTACTATCCTTGAATGGGCGAACGTGTACTGCAACAAGGGCTTCATGTTCTATGGGAATACTTCCAACAGACATGATTCGAAAAAAAAAGCCTCAACTCTAGAAACTGTAAGCAGTGATTATTGGGTTGTTCAGATGTGAAAAGTAGGCCATTGCCTCTTCTGAACGCTTTCATCACTCTTGAGGTGAACGTATCTCATTTCGTCTTTAAGCCCAAAACTAGATAATCATCCACATATATGAATATTGGCAGAACCTTTCCCTCAAAATCATAATTGACCATTCAGTCAACTTTGCTCAGAAGAAGAAGAAAGTTTAAGCGGAAAGACAGAGAGGTTAGCCAGTTCTTAGACCGGCTGGCACCTTGTGCTGGGGAAAGAGGTGAGGGCAGAAAAATTGCTCTTATCAAAGGGGCTACCTTAGATACAATACATATCCCGTTGTTTTGACCAAAACATTATATGTTTAAACAATACAACCGTATTCTCTAGGTACATGCACAGCAATTCAAGAAAGGTTTCTTGTGACGTTCCACTTGTATTACGGAAAGAGACATCATTTTCCCGTTCAATGAACTCTTTCATAGAATGTAGCAGAGGAGCTTGCGGTAAATAATGATATATATTTAGAATATCAACACTAAAACCATTGTAGCTGCCGTCTTTAACACCAGGCAGGTACGATAACACCTCCAGAGAATCCCTGAAGAAAAATGGGTCTTTAGAAGACAAGGAAGCGAGTATTTTTTGGAGAAAACCAGACACAATGAACTGCCATGAATTGTGTTCCGACGCTACTGCTCTGAACGGAACCCCTATATTATGCGCCTTAGCCGCACTTCAAAGTATGGTCAATTCCTTTTTCACGAGCGATGCCATATTATCAAACTCATAATTTTTCAGCAATTTCATAGCACGTTTCTTGAGTTCCTGCAGATTTACTTTAACTTTCTCAAAGCACTTGTGCAAAACGTCGCAAGCCTTACTTTAGTACTTGTTATTCGGCAAAACAACAAGGTAACCTTCCTTGTCCGACTTCACTACCTTTAATTCTTTAGAGTACAAATAGCGAGCAAGCAGTCCTTAAATAGACCCTTTTTGTAAAAGGGCGCCCCAAGCACCCATTACGCGAACTACTCCTTGACGACAATTATAGGGCGTCAAAACAAACGACAGAAACAGCGTTTCATGTAGACGCGGACGCCGCTCAGAGTTTGAGGTACACGTAAAAAGGCAAGGCCCCTAAATGCATTGCAAGGCCCCTAATTTTGGACCACTGGAGGTCACTTAATAACACTGACTGGAGTCTGCACAGCAAGAGTCACTATCAATAACCAGACTTATACTGCAAGCTCTATAATCTCACAAAATTGCTCCAGAGATGTGATAATTGGGATGTACTTCTAAAGTCAAGAGAGCGCTGCCATTGACCTGAGGTCTGAGTCAAGCACAATAACGTCAGAAAAGACGCTACGGTCCCTAAAACGCCAACGATTCCCGCATTGAATGTAATAGAAGTCCAGGTCAAAGTGCCGCCTTTCTCCAGCGTCGTCATTTCCGTTGGCACCGAAAAGCCGAAAACCTTGAAGGTGCCGTCTAGGGTTACCAGAACTTTCTAAATAATCAGATTTGCCTCGCAAAAGGCATAAGTGAGCTGCCGAACGGCAAAGCAGAGGTGGGACTGACAAACTTGAGTCACGAATACAGGCACCGCCACCGTGATATGACGGTCGCCTACATCAACGAATTCGTGGAGGCCCGCAATTGATTCGCCCTCTTCGATGCTGCCGACGCTGCTTCAGCGAATCATGGTCTCGATCTGAATTTCGACGTCGACCCGAGTCTTTCGAAGTGCAAGCAAGACCAGCTCAAGGCCCTGCCCTAGCGATTTAAGGACTGCTTCTCGTCATCACCGCGAATTCGACAAACCCCTGTCGCGAAATATCGCATCATCACCGAAGAAAGTGCCCGGCCAGTTCAACAAAGCCCGTACCGAGTCTAGACGCGCAAACGCGACGCCGTGAAAAAACAAGTCGACGAAGTGCTAAAGACGCGACGACATTATTCAGCCGTCCAAGAGTCCATGGGCGTTAACCGTGGTGCTAGTGAAAAAAAAGGATGGCACCTTACGTTTTTCCGTCGATTACCACCGCTTTAACAAAATCCCAAAGAAGGACGTGTACCCTCTTCCACCTATAGCCGACGCCCTTGACCGACTCCACAGTGCGAAATACTTTGCTTCGATGGACCTCGAAACATGCCTTTGGCAACTTGACATTGACGAGAGACATCGAGGGAAGATGGCCTTTCTCACACCAAACGGCTTCTTCGAGTTTAAGGTCATGCCACTTGGTCTTTGCTCAGCGCCTGCGATGTTCTAGCGCGTTATGGACACCGTACTGGCTGGATTGAAAAGGCTGACTTGCCTTGTCTGGATGACGTCATCGTGCTTTTCCTCGAGCTTCGACGAGCATCTCAGGCGCCTTGAAGGGGTACATCAAGCTAGCAACACCTCTGGACTAACTCCGACGCCAGAAAAGTGCTGTTTTGCGCACTAGGAGCTGTTGTTTCTAGAACACGTGATTAGCAACTCTGGAGTTCGTCTGAACACGCAGAGAAGAGCCGCGATTGCTGATTTCCCGCAGCCAACTGACAAGAAGGCTGTACGCCGATTCCTCAGGCTGTGTGCCTATTACAGGCGGTTCGTCAAACGTTTTTCACAGATCGCAGAACCGCTAACTGATCTCACGAAAAGCAACGTCGAATTAAGATGGGAAGCAGCACAGGAGGAAGTATTTCAGGCACTTTAAACGATGCCTTCCGACACCACCGATACTTTCGCATTTCGACGAATACTCCGAAACAGAAATACACAACGACACAAGCAGCGTGGAAATCGGCGCCGTCCTTGTTCAAAGGACTGGCGGCATGGAAAGGGTTATCAGTTATATTAGCCGGTCATTATCTAAGGCCAAGGCGAACTATTCCGCAACAGATAAGCAGTGCCTTGCCATCATCCGAGTAGCGTCAAAGTTTCGCCCTACCTCTACGGCAGGCCTTTCAAAGTTGTGAACGACCACCAAGTCTTGTGTTGGCTAGCTAACTTTGAAAATCCTTCCGGTCGCCTCACACGGTGGAGCCTAAGACTTCAAGAATTTGACGTGACTGTAGTCTACAAGTCTGGAAAGAAACACTCCGACGCCAACTGCTTGTCTCGTGCCCCCGTCGAACCACCGTCGCTCGACGGCCCGGATGAGGACAGCTTCTTAGGAACAATAACTGCCAACGACTTCCCCGAGCGCCCTGCAACGGTGGTCTAGTGGCTAAGGTACTCGGCTGCTGACCCGCAGGTCGTGGGATCAAATCCCGGCTGTGGCGCCTGCATTTCCGATGGAGGCGAAAATGTTGTAGGCCCGTGCACTCAGATTTGGATGGACGTTCAAGAACCCCATGTGGTCTAAATTTCCGGAGCCCTCCACTACGGCATCTCTCATAATCATATGGTGGTTTTGGGACGTTAAACCACACAAAACATCACTTTCCCGAGCAACAGCGAGCTGACCCTGCACTCAGAAGCCTTGTGGAATAACTTGAGGGCAACAGTACGACTATTCCAAATGTTTTCAAGAGAGGACTGGAGCCGTTCTTGTTGCGAAACGGAGTTCTCTTCTAGAAAAACTTCTCCCCCGTTCGAGCCGACAGCCTCCTCATGGTTGGTTCAGCATTGAGATCAGAAGTACTTGAAGCTCTACACGATGACCCGACGGCAGGTCACTTTCGTGTTTCCCGCACGCTCGCGAGGATGTAAGAAAGGTACTACTGGCCACGTCCTTAACACCGACGTAGCACGTTACGTGAGGACATGCCGGGACTGTCAGCGGCGCAAGACACCACCGAAAAGGCCAGCACGCTTTCTTCAGCCGATCGAGCCACCTCGCCGACCATTCTAACAAATTGGGGTGGACCTCCTGGGGCCGTTTACGGCGTCGAAATCGGAAAACCAATGGATCATCCTAGCTGCCGGCTACCTTAAACGCTACGCCGAGACAAAAGCCCAGCCCAAAGGTAGTGCATATGAGGTAGCCAAGTTGTTCTTCGATAAAATTGTCCTGCGTCATGGTGCTCCGGAGGTCTTCATCACGGACAGAGGTACGGCATTTACTGCTGAGCTAACCCAAGCGATTTTTGCATACAGCCAGACTAGCCAGCGTCGTACGACAGCGTACCATCCACAGACCAATGGCCTCAGCGAACGCCTAAACAAGACTATCCCCGACATGCTGGCCATGTAAATCGACGTCGTACACAAAACGTGGGATCCCATCTTACGTGACGTTCGAATACAACACTGCTGTACAAGGAACCATGCAGATGATGCCGTACAAGTTGGTCTACGGAAGCACCCCGGCAACAACGCTTTACGCCATGTTACTTAACGTCACCGACGAAGAAAACCTCGATGTGATCGAGTACCTTCACCGCGCCGAAGAAGCCCGACAATTCACCCGCCTTCGTCTCAAGAACCAACAGATGACGGATTGCCGCCGTTACAATCTTAGACAACGCTTCGTGGAACAGCAGCCCGGTGAAGATGTTTGGGTATGAATGCTGATACGCCGACGTGTACTGAGTGAAAAACTTCTGCAGCGGTATTTTGGACCATACAGGGTAATTCGACGTCTCGGCCCACTCGATTACGAGGTTGTCCCCGACGGCATCACGAACTCTCAACGACAACGATCGTCACCTGAAGTCGTCCTTGTCGCGCGCCTCAAGCCGTTTAATGTGTATTAACAAACTGAGACAGTGTATTTTGTTGTCGTAGTTATTGCTCTATAGTAATTGATTGCTTGTTCTTTCATGCATTATTTTTTGCACTTTCATCTGCCGTTAAAGCATCGAGACGATGCCTTTTTTACAGGGGGCAATACCACGTTCCTTTCCTCAAGTTTTGTTATCACCCCGTTACACAATGTTCAGCGCAAACCATGCCTACGCTGCTAGAGAAGCTTCGAGGCTGTAGCAGATCATTTTGTTAAGGTTACGCCCACTTCATGAGTCTTTCAGATTATTCTGGAACCTACGTCGCCACTAGCGATAATACTAGAATGTACAATGACAAGTGTATAAATGCCAACACGTTTTACCACTTGTCAGATGATCAACCGCCGACGTTCTGTTCGCTGCTAGCAGTGCCAGTGCCTCACTTTTCTTTTTAGTGCTACAAGTTCGGCCCGAATAAACTGTTTCTTCTTCGACTTGCCGTATGCTCCCTTCGTTCACATCACGACCCTGTGACAATATGCTACCTTTAGGTAGCAGAGTTGCGCATATTTTCCTCCTACAGCTCGCGCCGCTATGCGGTGAGCGATGTAACGTAGTGTAAAGTTACGTCAAAGTTCAATTTCATGCGGCGAAGCCAACATTACAGGTACGACGGCGCGGCACCCACACGTTCTCAGCCCGCGGCAACTTAAGTCTCATCGTGACTGCCGATAGGGGCTTTTAACCTGTACTCATACCTCTTTACGTTACCGTACATGTTGCAGGATAGTAGGGAGCTTTAGTGCTGGGTACGCATTCTCTTGGGGCTTTGCGAGCTTGGGAGCGCGCGGCGTTGCGTGCCCAACCCATCCCCAACCGGAATGCCTTTTAGTTGGCGCCACGATGGCACGCACGCAAACGCGAGCCGCACGAAGTTCACACGCGCTCGCAGAGCCATAGCGTCTTGTCGCGTAAGTATTTTTAAGTCTTTTTATTATTTAAAATGTTAAATTAAACATACGTAGTGATCATTACACTTTTTTATTGTGTACAGTAATCTGGTATACGCAAAAAAGTGAAATACAAGGTTATTGTAACGACAGTGTCGACATCTTGTGACAATTCGTGCAACCGCCGTCATGAACATGTTAGCTTACGCGTAATGTTTTTGAGGTGAAAATGAATAAAAAGGTTACTCATTTGTAGTATTGTCGCTGCAGAGTTTTTGCACCAGATGTACAATGCACAATGTTTCTGCAATAACCAAGCTATGGTTGACTGTTTCACTATGGCCGCGCTAGATGGCGCCACCTATTCAGCTGGTCGGGGCTGGCATATGCCTTTTAGTTTTTATGTTCCAGGCCATTCTAGCTTTGGAAATCTGGCTGAAACTGCGTAATCGCTCTAAGTGCTCGCACTTTGGCTTATTTTAACTCGACGGTTAGAGTATCCGCAGTGCGGATACCATGAGTTCTTGCGAAGGTGGACCGTGCGGACGCATGGCCCCATCGCCCCAGCGATCTTGCGACGCATCTGTTTGGGGTTTCGCGCATGCGCAATACCGCCGCCCCAACGTCCTGCGTACGCAAGCCGCTTGGGTACCCAGCACTAAAACTCCCTACTATCTATGCATACGCGGGTCTCTCCAGAACGTGAACCTTCACCTAACGTAAACTACCCGCCGCATAAGTTTTAAGTTTGTGGCACTATCTCAGAAATCTACCCTCGTTCGTAGAAACTCGCAATATCCGCATTGCGAAGACTCCAGCCATCGAGTCAAAATAGGCCGAGGTGGAAGTGCCAACGCATTTACATTGTTTGAGCCGGATTAGCAATGCTAAAATGATCAGAACATCGAAGCCACAAACGTGCAAACTCCCAACAGATTGAATAGGTGGCACTACCGATACCGGGCAAAATAAACCAGGCGGTCACAAAATTGTTATTGTAGAAAGATTGTGCATCATATGTCTGGTGTAAAAACCGCGCAACACTGTTATTACGAATAAGCTACTTTTAAATCATTTTCACTTCATTGAAATATTTGTTGACTTCAATGTCCCCAAACCACACTTCAAAACTGAGAGAGTGCTTTTGTGTCCCATATTTCACTCTCTTTTCTTGAGTAAATCACCTCTTGTTGAGGCAAAGTACAGCGATTCCCCTAGAACGGGCTAAAGCAATCCCCTGCAACTGAGTAACATAACACTGCCAGAAGTAGAGTAACGTAGCACCACCAAAGAAAGCAGTAGTGCACCTCACAAAAAAAGTGCAGTATTTGAGCCGAAAGGGGTTTTTAATTGTTTTTGACAGATTTCCGTGCGCATGGATCGTAAGGATGGCTAGGTACATGCACAACAACGGGAAAAAAGTAAAATCTGAAAAAACAACACGACAAAGTGGGACTCGAACCTCCGACTACTGCATATTCTGAGCTTGACACGCTAAACACTTCACCGCACTTAAAGACAATAAACGGGAGTTTATTTTTTTAGGGGCGAAGCTCCTTATAGCGGCTCCCGTTCGTCCCGCGTAGTATATAACCAGCCTTACGCTTTGACCTGTAACATTTTGACTTCCAAGGTGGTGCCGGTGAGAAATTCCTTCTGTGCGTTGTTGAAGAACAGAAAATAGTGCTCAATGTACACGCCAATAGCTGATAATGTGGTATGAGAGACAGGAGCATTCGACTTTTAGTTAACGTGCACGCTGCGATTTCCAGTAGCAGCCATTGCATGTACATTGAGCACTATCTGAAGGGAAAGGGTTGCTACGTTATACCCGCTGGGTGTAACCACCTCAGTTTTTAGAAAGGTTTAGCGAGCGTTGAGCCGCAGTGCCATGAATACAATGAACTAGTATATACTATAAATGAACTCTAGGTAGTTAAAGGAGGGAAGTAGGTACGAAGTGCAAGCCGTAAGAAAGTAAAAGCCGAATTCTCCTGTCTCTCATTTACCATGCAGCCATTGGCATGTACATTGAGCTCTATCTGCCAGGAAAAGCTTGCTACGTTATACTCGCTGGGCGTAACCTCCTTGGTTTTAGAAAGGTTTTGCGAGTGTTGGGCCGCAGTGCCATAAATACAGTGAAGTAGTATATACCATGAACTCGAGGTGGTTAAAGGTGGGAAATAGACCCGAAGCGCAAGCTGTTAGAAAGTGTGCGTGTGCCACCTCTCGTTTAGTCCTTGGAATGTCCGCTGGATGGCGGTGTTTCTATATGGGGAATATATGATGAAAAGATGCGAGATGGTGGTACTTGGAGTGTTGAATAGATGGACGAACGGACACACAGATGCATGAATGGACGCAGGAACGGACGCAGGGGCGGATGCATGGACGAACGCAGGAAGGGACGCACGCACGGACGGGCGGAGGGACGCATGGACGGTCGCACAGAGGAAAGGAAGCAAGAACGAACGAACGGACGAATGCTTCGCCCCACTCTCCATCATTCACTCCGTGGATATGCTGCCAATTTTTTGTCATAAGTAATGTGGATGATATGTGTGCATTTTCTAGTTAAGACGCGTAGACAGTGTCTCCGCGCGCCTCAAAACTAGCCGGACTCTAGATACTGCGTTTAATGTGTTTATTTTGTGCTTCTCAAGATCAGAATGTCTATCCGACATGCTTTTATTATAGGAAAAGAAAGATTGGCCAAACCGATAGAATGTCATTTCCACAGACTCGCTAAGTGGCTACTCATTTCTGCGTACAAAACATCGCGCTTGTAAAGTGTACACTAAACCATGTAGTTTTTTTTACCCACTTGAACCTACTTTCGGTCATTCTTGTTCACGTTCTACAGCTAAAGCCACAATACTTCACTGTAGCCATACCATACGTTAGGCGTGAGGCACCATCGCTCGTGTGCGATAGTTGTAGCTAAAAACATGAATATTAATATAAGGAGAATGTCATAGCCGTTTGCGTTTAGATTCAATCGGGACCGATTGAATGAGACAGTATTCGCTTAGTTCACTACATAGATCCAAAGGAAAAAACGTGGATAAATCCAGTTCCGAGTGTTTTTCAGTGTGCTGAAATTCACTGGTGCGCGCTGCAAAAGCTGTTCTTTTTGCTTATCGTCTCTAACATCAGAACAGAGAAATGCAGCACGTTTTACTGCATATATGTGTGGTTATTAGGTAGTGCTAATCACTCATGGTGTGCCGACGCATCTAAATGTAATCGAAAGCAGGAGTATAACCGCGTTTTACCCTATCATGCCTGAAGAATCTATGGGCATTCCACTCTCTGAAAGGAAGGTGCAGTAGAAAGCTGTTTCACTCTCTCATTTTATACAGAGTGAAAATGAATTGCACTGTATCTGATGCTTTGCGAGAGTGGAAGAGCACTCTGAAGAGTAACTTGGCCTTTTTATTCCTGCGATAAACCCTGCCGTTTTTAGAGTGCACCATATCTATATGAGAGATGCCGTAGAGGAGGGCTGTGGAAATTTTAAACACCTGAGGTTTTTTAACATGCACCGAAATCTAAGCACATGTGCCTGAAACATTATCGCTATCTACAGCAATATGGACGTCAGACTCTGCCCAGACGGCGCTGCGAAAAACGCCGCCACCAGCGCCCCCATCTCCCCGCCGGCCATAAATGTGTAGTTTACAGAAAGCCGCCCGCACGCGAAAGTGCATAGGCCCTTCTATTTCGTTAGTCTTGAGGCGCGGTTTCCTGAAAATGAAGGACCTGACAAGCTTCTTGTTTCAATCGAACCTCGCGTCATAAAAGTGCGAAGCTCATCAAAACGAAATGCGGGCGCAATGAAAAATATGTTTCATTTATTTTGGCGTGCTGGAACGGGCAATTTATATGCAAGTTAGCATCGCATGACATCGAGTTTGAGGCAAGACTGCGATGCGCGTTCTGTAATGCTTAAATGTGTTATACTCCGGCGTACACATGATACGAAATTGAAGAAGTGTACACAGGAACCATCTATGCGATCAGTGGTACGTAGCTCGCTTTATCCGGCACAAATGGCACTAGTGATTTTTGTTTTGCAGTTGCATTCCCTAACCATTTCTCGCTTCCTGTGCATTGAAAGGTTTCAATACGCATGTTCGAATTCTCTGTTGACGGTTGTGTTTTGTTTGTATATACAGCTAATGGGGATGCATGCGTGTTTACTTTCTCAGTGTTCAACGAAAGGCAAAACCGATGACTCCAAGATAGCTCCAGTAAAAAACGGCAAAAAAAAACTATCATGGTTGCAATCACTTTGCGATTTACCTGTATGACGCAGGTGTTCGCATTTCCTAGTAAAAGCCGGGACTTAGAGCATTCAAAGCCCTACATGCGTAATGCTGTGTGGTCGCGACAACTTCAGAATATCGGTAGTCGCGAAGTGTGAAACGCCCTAACCGCCGGGCGTCACCTGCCTACTGTTGCACGTCGCGCACCGCGGTCAGAGGTTCTGTTAAGCTTCATTATTATACTTACCACGGTTCTACATCAAGGCTACTCAGAACAATAACAGGAGACCTACATTATCACAATTTCTCATGCGAAGGGCTGTGGAGAACGCGGGTGAATTGCTTACCCAACATGTTTGCAACGTCCTGTATTCACCGCTCCCGCTGTTCTGCTACGCGCAAGCTGCGGAAATTAGTAGAACTCTAGTCGAATGCGCCTGTGGATATGCACAACACAACAGTAGCGCAGAATGGGGTCTTTTTTCGTGCAGCGCAGAGGTACTGCGTCTGCTCTCTTTCTCAGCGTCGTTCAAGGGAGTTAACTAGCAAGCACTTAACGGTGGTTCAGTGACGCATTGGACTAGTGGAGAGAAATTCGTAGCTTTTTTTGAGTGTTCAATGCACAAATACACCTCATATTTCACTCAATAGTTGGTTCGAGCGTTGTAGTTGCATCTGGTTGCACAGAAGACTGCGCAAAAGAGTCGGGCTGTGCACTGTACTCAAACCTGCCTCTACAGGTGACGCTGCTTGTAGGGACAATTACGGACACGCAGCGCCACCTGTCGAACCGGAAGTTCGGTTCGGACTGTCACGGTGGATGGACGTGTTTTTTGAGCGCTCCCGATCGACTGCGCAGATTAGTGTTTTTGCATGTTTTGAGCTTGTATTTATAATTCTAAGGCAGCAGTTGAAATCTTCGTAGCACTTATTTTATGGTACGGCTTTTTCGGGAGCCAGTCACCAGGTATTTATTAGTTAGTGCGTGTGTGTGTGTTTGAATTTTTTGTTTTGTTTTTTTTGCCACCCCAAGGGAGAGGTGCGCGTATATTGAACACGCAAATTTTTGTAGTAGGGCTTAGAGTTTCTTTTTTTTCGAAGGGCAGTGCTCGAGTTTAGTAATTATAGAGTATAGGGACAATTGGTGTCAGAAAGACATGGTTAAAAATACTGTAAAGTGTTCAGGCTGTGGAGTGGGTTTGAAAGTGGAACAAAGTGTAGAAGAGGATGGAGATGAGTCTGACGCGAAGTGTAGGCAATGTGAGGTCGAGGAAAAAATGGAGAAAATGATCAATGCCCAAAGTGAATTGCTGATGAGAATCGCCGAGCTCGAGACTGCGTTGGCGACAGAGCAAGAGAAAACAGGGCAATGGGAGAAAAGCTGAAGTCCGCCGAGGAAGCACTAGCCAAGGTGAACAGAGGAGCTGCCTACGGATAGAACAGTAGGGAACCGGCAACAAGAATGGCGGAGAAGAAAGAGAAAGCAAACTTGGAAAAAACAGGTTCAGCTGGTTCAATTGTCGCAAGGCCCAGCTTCAGCGATGTAGTGGTGTAGTGGTTGGGCTGGGAGAAGACAAAGCAGCCGGCATCATAGTGCAAGTAGCCCCCAGGTGCCAGACGCTCCAGCAGAAAAATCACAGCGTGTGATAATCGCCGGGGACTAGAATTTAAATCAATGCACAGAAGCCATCAAAGAGAGGGTAAGAGGTGACAAGAGGGTTGCAGTAGGGGCGTTCCCAGGACGCAAGCTGGAAGCAGTCATGAGGCAAGCGAGCGCAAAACTCAAAACTACAGCTGATAGACGAAACCTCGTGATAATTTCAGGGGGTTTAAACGATGCGTAAATCAAGATACGGCAGTACAAGCAACCACACTGGCGAAAGGCGTGGATGACATGCGCGTCACTTCTCCTCAGGTACAGGTGCACCATACCGGAGGTACCGGTGCTTGATAGCAACCTGCAAAGAGCGGTTGTCAACGCGAACCAAGAGATATCACGGATGAGTCGAGAGAAAGGCTTTGAGGAGGGGGAAATAAACAGATAGGTGCATAGGTGGGGTGGTTTTCAACGAGACAGAATTCACTTCGATGGGCGGCTAGGTCATGAGGTGGGTTGGCAACTTGAAGGACGCGCAGTAGCTTTTTTGGAGGCAAGCAGGCCCTTAGGGGTGCAGGATAGCTAGTAACGAGGAAAACAACCAGAGAGACTCTTTGACAGGTGGTATGGACAGATACCATTCTAAAGTGGCACCAGTATCTAAGATAGGTAGAGTCCGGGGCATAAATAGACGTAGCCATGAGCGCCGAGCCAATTCAGACATAGGGTATATTAGCATGCAAGGTGGTAGAAACAGGCTGAAGTGGGAAGATATAGAAGAACAGCTAAGGAAAGAGAGGCCGCTGATATACAGTTCTAAAGAAACACAACTCAGGGACATGGAACAACCTCCAAACAATCCGGATTACGCGTGGTAATATTCTAGTAAAACAGAAGGCAGCAGAAAGGGGGGTGTTATTGGGGCATTCATTCATAAAAGTACAGACTTGCAAAGGGTCAAGCAGGAGTGCAAGAAACATTTATGGCTAAAAGGGAAAGTGGCAGGTCAAATGACACTCCTTGGTTTCGTGTACTTGTGGACGGGAGAAAAGGCCAGAGAGGAAAACCAGGCAATGGTAGAGTGTATACCAAAGGCATTCAGGAGTTAGGAAGAGAGTGCGAGATAATTATACTAGGAGATATGATTGCGCAAATAGAAGATATAGGTGGGTATACCGACCCGACAGGCAAAATGATCTTGGATATGTGTGAAAGGCTTGATTTGATAATTTGCAACAAGACCGAGAAGTGTGAAGGGCAAATAACATGGGAGGTAGGAAGGCTGCGGTCGACGATAGATTATGCAATGACGTCACATAGGATGTATGATAAGCTCAGTGGAATGCACATAGATGCAGGTGGCTCCAGAAGTCTGGGTTTGATTGATTTGTGGGGTTTAACGTCCCAAAACTACCATTTGATTATGAGAGATGCCATAGTGGAGGGCTCCGAAAATTTTGATCACCCGGGGTTCTTTAACGTGCACCCAAATCTAAGCACAAGGGCCTACAACATTTCCGCCTCTATCGGAAATGCAGTCGCGGCAGCTGGCATCCGAACCCGCGACCTGCGGTTCAGCAGCCGAGTACCTTAGCCACTAGACAACCGCGGCGGGGCCAGACGTCTGGCTAGTGATCACAAACGTATCAAGCTAAGTTTTGGAAGAGCAGTGAAAGTGGGAAGGAGACAAGATGAACAAATACAGGAAAAGTTTTATCCAGAAAGGCAAATTGAAATAGCCACTAAACAAATTGAGAAAGTAATCACGGAGGATAATAAAACAGCGTGGACATACATGAATCTAGTTAGACTGTTTGAGCTAGAGCTCGCTAAGGCGCGTGACAAGTCAACCCGGAAAAGAAGACACAAACCAAAAAGTCGGTGGGATGAGGAAGTTAAGAGAACCATAACAAAACTTCGGGAAGATTCTAGGGAACATAGACATGCGGGGTGAACAGACAGTAGTAGCGGGGTGAAGTAGCGGGGTGAACAGACAGATGATGTTGAAAAAAAATGGGAAAACTTTTTAAGCTGTAGAAGGGATGCATCCCTTCTGATCAATGAAAATATTAGAAGAAAGGGAGCTCAGTGGCTGGCAGAAGTACATAAGAATGATAGAAAGGCCGCTGCGAAATTTTGGAACCATCTTAACTCCCTAAGAAATGAGACGAGCCTTGAGCAGGGGTTTATAACTACAGCCCAAGGTGCTAGGCTAGACGGGGACAAAGCTATTGAATATTTAAGAACAAGGGTGACAGAAAAATGTCAACGAAGTGGTTTATGCACCACAAGAGACAAGGATGAAAAAAGTGGCGCAATGGCTCCATTTTCACAACAAGCGTGGGAAAGGGTAGAGGAAAGGGTTCCTAGTAGTACATCAACAGGCCTAGATGGCATTCCAATTAGACTGATAAAGACATTAGGCACGAAGTCCAAGCACGCTTTAAGAGAGGCAGTGAACAAAATAATGATCGATGGAGAAGTTCCCGATGGATGGAAACTTAGCAGGATGAGCATGATCTATAAAGGAAAGGGAGACAAAGCTAACATAAACAACTACCGTCCTATAACAGTGACATCAGTGGTCTACAGGCTGGCAATGCAGATTATAAAAGAAAGACTCCAGGCATGGATAGAGGATGAGGGGGTGCTTGGGGAACTGCAAAATGGGTTTCGGAAACACCGGAGGTTGGAAGACAATCTGTTTTCACTGACGCAGTGCATCGAAATAGCAGAAAAGGAACACGGGCCTTGTGGCTAGCATTTTTGATATCAAGGGAGCGTACGATAGCGTGGTTCAAGAGGAATTGTGTGAAATATCGGACACACTAGGCGTGAAAGATGTAGTCACTAATCTTTTAAAGGATATCTATCGAGGTAACAAGGTAATTAAAAAGTGGAAAAAGCAGCTATCCAAGCCTGCAGAGGTAACACGGGGGCTCAGGCAGGGGTGTCCTCTGTCACCCTTATTAATCATGATGTACCTACAAGGATTAGAGGCCAAATTAGAGGGAAGTGGACTGGGCTTCAAGCTCTCTTTCGTCAAAGAAGGAAAACTCATTAAACAGGTACTACCAGCATTGATGTACGCAGATGATATAGTGCAAACGGCCGACAACAAGGCAGATTTGCAGAGATTGGCGGACATCTGCCGTAATGAGGGAGATATGTTAGTTTTCAGATTCAGTAAGAAAAAATCAGCAGTCCTGACTTTTAATGGCAATGATGGTATTGAGCTAGAGATAACAGACAAATACAAATATCTGGGTGTATGGATAAGCAATGGGGCCGAGTACCTAAGGGAACACGAAATATACATGTTGACTAAAGGTAACAGAAATGCAGTGGTAATGAAAAACTGTGCACTGTGTAATTATAATAGGTATGATGTTGTGAGAGGAATATGCAAAGAGGTCATGGTTCCTGGTCTGACGTTTTGCAATGCAGTCTTGTGCATGAAATCAGAAGTTCAAGCAAGATTAGAAATGAAGCAACGCGGAATAGGTAGGCCTGCTTTTGGAGCTCACGGGAATACACCAAATCAGGGAGTACAAGGTGATATGAGATGGACTTCATTTGAGGGCCGGGAAGCTAGCAGCAAGATAAAACTTGAGAAGCGATTGAGAGAATTGGGGGAGAAGCGTTGGGCTAGGAATGTACTCAGCTACGTGTACATGAAGAATGTCGATACAAAATGGCGGAAGCGAACCAGAAAATTGACTGTTAAATACTTGAAAAACGGCAGGGGGCCAAACCAAAAAGAATTACCGGTTAAGAAGAAGGTGAAGGAAGCTGAGACTGATATGTGGAGAATTGGTATGATTAAGAAGTCCGCACTAGAGGTCTATCGAACATTTAAGCAGGAAATTGCCAAGGAAAGGATCTATGATAATACTCAGGGGTAGATCTCTACTGTTTAAGACCAAGTTGGGAGTATTGCGAACCAAGACATATCGGGCCAAACACGAAAGGGTAGTGTTACAAGCTGTCACTCTAGCGTCGCCAGCGCGAAGTCGGCGACGGGAATGACAGCAGGTTGGTTCGTTCCGTACGCAAGCAGAGACAGTGAAGAGATCAGAGACGTGAGAAAACAAAACAAACTTTACTCTAGTGATATTGCAGCACACGGGATCTAATACAACACTTCAATACAACTAACAAAATACATCGACACTTGATACAACTAAAGAAATATATAACAGAAACAATAAATCAGCTTACGAGAGAGAACTATTACAAACTACACAAACTAACAAGAATAGAACGACGGAGTAGAAAGTTCGAAGATATAAACAGGTGAAGGCATACGTGTGATGACCGGCAGCGTTGTGTCCCCGACGATCGGATGCGAGAAGTCGAAGAGAGTTCTGGCACGAGTGCGATGTCGGCGGTTTTGCAACGCTGGTGGCTCCGGGAGGCTAGTGCTTGCAGGTGACTTCGAGCAGGTTGAGCTAACTCGAGGTGAAGTCCCGATGTCTACGTTGCAGACGTCAATATCGCGTCACAACTAGATGAACGGCTAAGTTTAGGTGGCCAGCCGACACAGAGCCACACTAAAAACTTCTAGAAGAGATGCTTGTTGATCTGTTTCTACACCATCTTGGTCAGCGACTAGTCTGCCTAGCAGGGCAAAATCCTGCGCTTAAATCCCCCTCATGTCTCCTCGCTCTCTTCCTTGGGGACAAGATACCTCTGCCTGGGTCCAATCATGCGCGTTTAATTGATGGGCAACTCCGCCCCAAAAATATTTTGACCCCACCCCTTTTTGATTGGGAGAGGGCCCGCAACTAGCGAGAGTGACAACCTGATTGATTGATTTGTGGGGTTTAACGTCCCAAAACCACCATTTGATTATGAGAGACGCCGTAGTGGAGGACTCCGGAAATTTTGACCACCTGGGGTTCTTTAACGTGCACGAGAGTGACAACCTGTCGGGTTGTTGTCATACGGCTTGGCCACCAGAGCGTTTTCCACGCTTTTCCCCGTGGGAACGGTCAACGACTTAGCTCTCAGCCGGGCGTCTCGTAGTCTAATCCTTGTTCGTGGTATTCCGTGGCCTTCTACGACCTTGCAGACGCCGCCACAGTTACAAAAGGATTAACCGTCGGCGGCGACGTTCTAAGAAGAGCACCCCCTTCTGTACTTCTCGGTTCCCTTTCATGCGCCACCGTTTCTCACGGTCATTCGGGGAGTACGGCGCCCGTTAATTGCCTTGACGTGGAGTCGCCAAAAATAGCCGTCCGTGACAGGTAGACATGGTATGCAGTGCGTGTGGAGAGGAAGAAGAAACTGCCGAACACTTGATAATGTTCTGTAAAGATCTTCACCCTAAAGTTCAGGATGATGGCGCAGAGTTTTTAAAAGCACTGGGGTTTAGGGACAGTGAGGGCAAAATAGACTTTAAGCGGGTAGAATTAACTAGAAGGAGGTTATCTGATTGGTGGCTAAAGTCAAGGCACGAGTGAACATTAAACCCTTCACTGCAAAGTACCAATCCTCAACCTCACTATTTAAGAGAACAAAAATAAATCTAGTTTTTGGTTCATTAGGTATTATGGCTTGGTGGCGCTAGCCACCACCACATCTAAAAGGTACAGCCACGTCCATCCATCCATCCATCCATCCATCCATCCATCCATCCATCCATCCATCCATCCATCCATCCATCCATCCATCCATCCATCCATCCGGCCATCCATCCATCCATCCATCAATCCGTCCATCCATCCATCCATTCATCATCCATCCATCCATCCATCCATCCATCCATCCATCCATCCATCCATCCATCCATCCATCCATCCATCCATCCATCCATCCATCCATCCATCCATCCACCCACTGAGTTCAGGCTGGCACGGTGAATGGACGTGTTTTTGAGCGCTCCCGATCGATCGACTGCGCAGGTAAGGGGTTTGACATGTTTTGAGCTTGCCTTTAAAATTGATAAGGCATCACATAAGCACAAAAAAGGAAAATTCAAAAGCACATATAATTACGAATGAATACCAACAATAAAAAAATGAGAAACAAACAACAGTGACTACACACATAAAAATCTACGAATAAATGCTGACAACAGAATTTAGCACGCATCACCACAAAGATAACCGTCCAATGCATTTTCAAAATCCAGTGATGTTGTTTGTTGCACAACCACATTGGGTAAACTATTCCACATATCTATTGTGCCTGGGGAAAAGGAGTGGCGAAAAGCATTCATGCGTGTGAAATAAGGTTGAATTGCTCTACTTTTATTAAGACGATCACTTCGCCTTCCAGGGGGCTGAATATATAAATCCTTATTTATCTTTGTTTGCCCGCTTATAATCTTAAAAATAAATTTGAGGCGAAGTTTTCGTTGTGATATTCCAAGGACTCAAGCTCACAGGACTTTAACAAAGCTGTGACTGAATTTTTCAAAGTTTTTCTGTGACTCTGTGGAAGACACCGTTCCAGTGACTGCGGCGATGGACGTGGATTCGCCTGGGCTTCCACCGCAACCATCGACGTCGTCCGCAGCTACCACGAGAAAGCGTACGGGCCACTCGAGTGATGCCGACAGCGAAGACACGCTGATTTACTCTGCGGCCAGCGACGAGAGCTCCAACGAAGGCGACTTCGTGCCTGTGACAAGGCGGCTGCGAAAAAGAAGAGTAGTGATGCCGTCTCCAACAACAAGTAAGAATGTGACGACGACGCGAGAGCCCACGATATACACAATTCTGTTTGCGCCGGTCGATGCGGCTCATAGTCTCAACCGGCTCAATCGTCAAGTCACGTCTAGGTTTCTTGAGGAACTCGCCCAGGGAGAGATCGCGGACGTGCGGATCAATGGCCGTAAGAATATCCTCGCCGTAGACCTCACTAAACGAAGCACATTGGAAGTGCTGAGCAACGTCAAGATGTTGGATAACATCAATGTTCGCTCATATATACCTGATGGCCGCGACTCTACGGCAGGCGTCATTTACGACGTCGACATTTCCATCAGCGAAAGTGACTTTGCTGCTCTCATCAAACCGGTGTCTGCAGAACCTACTATACAGCAAGCTCGTCGCCTTGGCAAATCACGCTGCGTGAAGCTCATGTTCAAGGGTGACAGCCTTCCATCGCAAGTCAAGGTCAGCCATTTTCAACACACAGTGCGACCCTTCGTACCGAAGCCCCTTCAATGCCGGAAATGTTATAGATTGGGACATGTCAGTGCTGTTTGTACAAACCTGGCTGTGTGCTCGCTATGCTCAGAATCACATAGCGCAGATACTTGCCAGGCAGAACTTCGAAAATGTCGAAACTGTCATGGCCCTCACGAAGCATCGTCGAAAGATTGCCCAATCATGAAAAAGGAAATGCAAGTGTTGAGGCAAATGGTCCGGGATGGCTCAACTCACAGGGAGGCCGCTGCCCAAGTACGACGCCGGCGGTCTCGTCGCCGGAGGCCCCTGAGGAGACCCAGTGCTGAAGCAAGGATTGAACCTCACCAAACGACCACCGGCATACCACCTCAAGCGTCCAGACACGCCGACAACAAATCCTCCAAGCAAGACAAGAACATCACGGGCTCGCCTGAAGCATGGCCAGCGCTGCCAACGATAGACCTACCGCCTGAGCCACCGCATCGCTCGTCTACAATCACTTCGGAACAAGAATGCGGTGATAGTCGCGTCAAAAAAATCGTAGCCATGGTAAAGGCCGTTATGAATACCATTCGTATGCTCCTCACTAGCACTGACAGTCCGGCTGCAAAGAGTGCACTTCAGTTAGTGGATGCGCTGAAGCCGGTGCTATCAAGTCTGCAAAGGTACCATGGCTCCGCCTCTGCAAGCCTTTCGTAAAGAGGTCAAAGGAGCTTCGATATTTCAGTGGAATGCCCGAGGCCTCAAGCCCCGCATTTCTGATATACGACAATTTGTGTTCAAAAACCAGTTTCCAATTATTGTTATCTGTGAGCCAAGGCTACACAATGCAATACGACTATCCAGGTACGAAGCCTTCAAGTCCGCTACCTGCAACGAACAGAGTAAAGTCATTGTATATATCAGATGCGACCTTACCTATATCGAGCACCGTGTAGCACCTCACGATGACAACCAGTATGTCTGCTTGACAGTTAAACGTAGAGACCTCAATTTCACGCTCGTAGGCGCATATATATCACCGTCGAACCGTTTTGAACCTGAAAGACTACGTGCACTGTTAACAGCCACACGTGGACCATGGATCATCACCGGAGATTTCAACGCTCACCACCCACTATGGGGAAGTCAGAAGACAGACAGTCGCGAAAGGCAAGTATTCTCCTTTGCTCTGGAGCAGCAGCTGCTTTGTGTAAACGACGGAAGCCCAACGTTTCTACGGGGAACGACATACAGCAGCTGCCTTGACCTGACATTTGTGTCACGAAGCCTAAATGGAAAGGTCAAGTGGTTCACAGACTATGAAACTCATGGAAGCGACCACATACCAACTTATTTGAAGATCAAGGGCCTGGAAAAATCGCCTAACTGTGACACTTCGACTCGCATCGACTGGACAAAGTTCAGGTCACTGACGGAAAAAAGGTGTCAACAAAATAAAACGCCTCCTCTTGACACCCTCGAGGATATGATTAGAGGTGCTACTCAAGAAGCGACCTATCATATTCAACATACTTCAGATTATTGTCAATATCAAGCGGAATAGGAATGGCTCAGAGCGATCCGTCGTCGCGCAGAAAGAAGGTATAGGCGCACTAAGTCCATTCACGACTTGAGGGAGGCAAGGCGCCTACAGAAAAAAATTCAGCGGCGAATCATTTCACTTCAATCCTTTCGCTGGAAACATCTGTGCGAATCTTTGGATCTACACAAGCCTTTGACGCAGACATGGAGGATTGTCCGTGGCCTACGAACATCGCCACATCAACATCGCCCCTTCAAGTGTCTTTCTCTCCACCAAGGACGCACCGAAATTGAAGTAGCAGAAGATTTCTGCATGAAAGTTGCCGGTCATGCGTCCACGGGCACCAGGCGCCACCTAGAAAACGCTCCAGTTTCCAGAGATTCAAGAATGGACAACTTTTTCTCTCTAGAGGAACTACAAGCGGCCTTGACGGCATGCAAACGATCTTCATCGCCTGGTCCGGAAGGCATCACGTACATGGCTCTTTGCAACCTCGGAGAAGCAGCTCGACGGGCCCTTCTATCCGTGTACAACGACTCGTGGAGCAGCGGATTTATCCCTCATTCATGGAAATCCAGCCGCCTCGTCCCTGTGCTTAAACCAGGCAAATCTCCTCTTCACTTGACCTCTTATCGCCCCATCGCGCTTACCAGCTGTTTCGGGAAAGTGATGGAGAGGATGATTTTGACTCGTCTAGAGTGGTACCTGGAGCCCTCATGCTATGACGGGCTTTCGGCGTGGGAGGTCCGCAATTGATAACGTTATAGACCTGGTCTCATCTGTTCAGCATCAAAAAAGACTGAAACGTTTATCTGCGGCGTTGTTCTTGGACGTGAAAGGTGCATACGATAACGTATCACATGAAGCCATTCTGGATGTCATAAAAATGTTGGATTAGGGGGTCGGGTTTATTATTATTACGTTAAGTTTTATTGGCGCAAGGGCATCTAAGGCCAAAGAGCGCCAGTACAAGTGTTGTTTCAATTCGGTTATTAGTTTAAAAATTAAAACAAATGATTAAAACATGATTAAATATTAAAACAAATACCTACAAACCATCTAAAATGCAGTATATTAAAAGAATGTCACTTTGTTTAAAAAGGAATGTCACTTTGCTAAAACCTTCATTTTGTTGGCTGAAATCTGTGCTGATAAATTAGTCTGCAAGGCCCAAGACCCTCGCAGCTGATGTCCTTGCCTGAGCAAGAACTGCGAAGGCTAAGACATACTTTTTATGCACCAAACAGTACCTCACACTTGAGGCGCAGCTGGTGCCTAGGATGGAATTATATCAT
Organism: Rhipicephalus annulatus; assembly: GCA_013436015.1. Lineage (NCBI taxonomy): Eukaryota > Metazoa > Arthropoda > Arachnida > Ixodida > Ixodidae > Rhipicephalus > Rhipicephalus annulatus. Next base: position 156,688 of record WOVY01013558.1, read on the forward strand.
TGTTAAAAATTTCACTTTTGCAAGATAATGAAGAAGTCTCTTAAGGTCGACCACTGCATCAAGTGATAAAAACAGCGCTGGATGAAGTGGGATATGTTGTCAATAGAGCTCCCTGAAATGGGTCAGTCGTGCTTGGTGAAGCACAGGACAGTGTATGAGAACATGCAAAACGGTTAGACTCTCTCCACAGTGTATACATGTAGGTGGATCAGTGCCTGTCAAAAGGTGTTTATGTGTGGCATAAGTGTGGCCTATTCTGAGCCGTGTTAGAGTGACTTCAGCGAACCTGTTGAGTTTTTGGGGGATAACTTTCCTCAGCTGGGGTTTTACAAGGTGGAGTTTGTTGTCGCCTTCTCTGTCCTATTCAGCTTGCCAGTGGTTGCGTAGACCTCTACGTACAACAGGTTTTAGATCTACACCCGCAACAGAGGTTATATCTATGGTTTTCCGACCAGCGGCTTCTCGTGCATTCTTGTCCACTAATTCATTGCCCGCAATTCCAGAATGACCTGGAACCCAGCAAATAACAATAGAAAGTTTTTAGTTGTAGGCTGCATAGATTTCGTTAAGGAGCTTGTTGAAAGTAGGGTTCTTGCTGTACTTGCCACAAGACAAGGCCCTGACAACACTTAAAGAATCTGTGTACACTATAGACTTTTGTATCTTGTGTTGTTTAATGTGTTGTATAATAAGCAGGATACCATAGGCTTCCGCTGTGAAAATGCTGGTATGTGTATGCATGGTTCTGGTGTCCGAGAACTTTTGTCCATAGACTGCACAAGATACAGATGTTTGAGATTTTGAGCCACCAGAGAAGAACGCGGTTGAACGATATTTGTGTTCAAGGGCCAAGAAATGTTGCTGAATAAGTGCACTTGGACAACTTTCCTTTATGATGTCTTTGAAAGACCAGTCACAAGTGACTGGACATTGCTGCCAGGGAGTGATGTGTTCGACATGGTCACTTTCCGCCAAATCATTGAAGAAAATTGCAAGTTTTTCCACTGCAGGTCTTATTGCCAATGGAAACGGTGGGGCGATAGAAGGACGGTTTAGGTATAACTGGGTAGTAGACACATTGTTTTACATGGGTGCTGCTTCAGAGACATGATCTTAACTGCATAGTTGACTCCTAGATACGTGCGCTGATAGTCTAGTGGCCACTGATCTGACTCTGCATAAAGGCTTTGAATAGGGCTGGTACGGAAGGCACCAAGTGCCAGACGGATACGTAGGTGGTATACAGGGTCCAACATTTTCAGTGCTGTCCTTGAAGCTGACTGATATGCTATGCATCCATAGTCTATGCGTGGCAGAACCAGGCTTCAAAACAGAGATATGAGACAGTGCCTGTCTGCCCCCCACGACTGATGCGATAAAATCTTTAAAAGGTTCATGGTCTTGAGACATTTTAACTTCAGCTGTTTTATGTGCTGGATGAAGGTGAGTTTGGAATCGAAAATTACACCGAGGAATTTTTGTTCTTTCGTGGTGACTATGTTTTGTCCCTTCATTAGTATGCAGGGGTCAGGATGCACACCTCGTCGTCTCGAGAACAGCACACTAGTAGTCTTGTCAGTGTTAAACTTAAAACCATTCTCGTCAGCCCATTTTGCAAGTCGGTTAACACCTAACTGTATCTGGCGTTCGCATACAGTCAAGTTACACGATTTGAAACTAATTTGAATGTCGTCCACGTATAGAAAGTACGATATCGCAGGTGGAATAACAGAGCGAAGAGAGTTCATTTTAACTATAAATAGTGTGCAGCTTAATACTCCTCCCTGCGGCACTCCATTTTCTTGAAGAAATGTGCGCGATAACACAGTACCTATTCTTACACGGAACTTCCTTTCAGACAGGTAATCTTTTAAGATGGTAAACAACCTGCCACATATTCCGAAAGACAGTAGATCTTGCAAGATTCCATATCGCCAGGCAGTATCATATGCCTTCTCAAGATCGAAAAAAACAGACAGACAGTATTGATTGTGTACAAACGCGTCACGTATATACGACTCGAGGAGGACAAGATTGTCGGTTGTGGATCTAGCTGTACGGAAACCAGACTGGCACGGGTCCAAAATGCCATTGTACTCCAAGTAATAGACCAAGCGGCGGTTAATCATTTTTTCAAACACTTTGAGTAGGCAGCTTGTGAGGGCGTTAGGCCTGTTACTATTTACCGAAGAGGGATCTTTGCCCTGTTTAAGGATTGGTAGTACTATTGCCTCTTTCCAAGCAGAGGGTATTTTGCCGGTACTGAAAATCTTGTTGTAAAGAGCTAAAAGGCAGTTTAGGGTTTCATCAGGGGGATTTCTGATCATTTCATAAGTAATTGTATCAGAACCAGGAGCAGAACTCCCACAGGAACCAAGGGCGAGCTTCAGTTCTTATACTGTTAGTGGTTTATTGTATCCGTCTGATCGAGGTTTGTTCCGGCACAGAGGTACACTTTCAGCTATGCTTTTGTGGCGTAAGAACTTAGTGGTATAGTTTTCTGAGCTTGACATTTTCTCGAAGTGTACGCCAAGAGCGTTTGCCTGTTCTTCTATTGTATCACCGCAGTCATTCACCAAAGGGAAGGGATTTGGGCCTTGTCCTTTGAGTTTATGCACCCTATTATAAACCTTGCTGGCGTCTGTGTAGGAGTTTATTGAGGAGATATAGCGTGTCCAGCTTTCCCGTTTGGCTATACGGCGAACACGCCTGCCATTCGCTTTGCAACGTTTAAAGGTTATCAAGTTTTCTGCTGTTGGGTAGCGAGAAAAAACCCTCCATCCTTTGTTTTGCCGTTTTTAGCAATTTCACACTCCCGATTCCACCATGGCTTTGCGTTAACCTTATCATTCCTGGACTGCGGTATGCACTTTTTTGCACAAGTAAGAACATATTCCGAAATATAGTTGGCCATCTCTTCTACTTCCAAATGGTCTACCTCTTCGAGGTGTAGTGTACATAGCTCTCTGAATTTCACCCAGTTTGCAACATGAAAGTTCCACTTTTTGGGATAAGACAGCCGGTCATCCCGTTGTTTTTTTGCTAAAAGAGTTGGAAAATGGTCACTTCCATATGGATTATTAATAACTTTCCAATCTAAGTAAGGTAGGAGTGACGGGGACCCAATGGCTAAATCTATGCATGAATATGTATTGTGTGTGGTACTGAAGTATGTTGGCTCTGCCTTATTGAGGAGGCAGGCTCCGGATGCGAGAAGAAAGTTTTCTATTGCACGACCTCTCGCATCACATTTGGTATCACCCCATAGCAAACTGTGAGCATTAAAATCTCCAATTACCACATATGGTTCTGGAAGCTGATCAATAAGCTTTTCGAACTCTGTTTTATTGAATGGTTCGTCAGGGGCTATGTAGATCGAGCACATAGATATAAGACGGTTGAATAGAATAGCGCGAACAGCCACAACCTCAAGAGAGCTTTGTAGCACAATGTGCTGGCATACTACGCTTCTTTGTGCAATGATGGCCACACCTCCAGAAGAGAAATTGCCACCATTTCGATCTTTACGAAAAACCACATATTGATTCAAGAAATTCACATGAGTCAACTTTAAATGAGTTTCTTGAACACAGAACACTTTTGGCTGATAGTCATTAAGCAAGTCTTTGATATCATCTAGGTTTTTAAATAGGCCTCTGGCATTCCACTGTAGTATTTGTGTGTCCATTTTAGGTGTATTTTGTGTTCTGTGCTCAAGGATGGAAAGTAAGCTCACGGACCCTTTCCAGGGGCCGTGACACGAGATTTTTCTTTTTTGGATCGGTCGACAGAGTCGCGCCGATCCGTAGGCGCTGGCTGCGCCCTCACGCTCGGTGTTGTGTCCATTGCCTCTTGCGAGGCGCTGGACACGCGCTCTTGCGAGCGCTGCATTTGTTTTGAGGGCCTCGCCTCTAAAGACAAGGCCTTCGCGGCCCCCAGCCCGGAGGCTGGCGAGTCCTTCTTCAATGGCGGAGCAGCACTGGCTGCAACCGCCGAGGGGGCAGAAGGCGTCACCGCCGGCGCACTACGCGTGTGCCAGACAGGCGCCGGGGGCTGTCGTGGCGCTGCCCCCTGACGCGCCACTTCGGCAAAACTGGTTTCTGGCAGGTAGGACACCTGCCTTCGTGCCTCCCTAAATGAAATGTTTTGTGTTACCTTAATCGTGACAATTTCCTTTTCTTTCTTCCAGCTTGGGCAAGACCGTGAGTATGCGGCATGTTCCCAGTTACAATTCGCACAGTGAGGAGAGTTTTCACAGGCATCAGATGTGTGTTCGTCAGCACTGCATTTCGCACAAGTTAGGCGGCCTCGGCAGTTCTGAGAACTGTGGCCGAATCGCTGGCATTTAAAACATCGGAGAGGGTTCGGTATATATGGCCTCACTCGGAGCTTGATGTACCCAGCCTCAACAGAGTCGGGCAGTACACTTTAATTAAAAGTAAGTATCAGGTGCTTAGTCTGGATTTCTTTGCCATCACGCCTCATCTTAATTCGTTTCACGTTGATAACATTCTGTTCGCTAAAACCCTCCAGGAGTTCAGCCTCCGTCAGCCCTAACAGGTCATCATCTGAGACAACGCCACGGGTGGTGTTCATGGTTCGATGTGGGGTTACTATTAATTTGGTATCTCCAAATTTCACTAGATTAGACAATTTTTCATATTGTTTCTGGTCGCGGAGCTCCAACAGGAGGTCACCACTTGCCATTCGCGATGCTTTATAACCTGGGCCAAAGATTTCTGTCAAAGACTTCAAAACAAGAAAAGGTGAAATTGTTCTCACTGAATTGCCGGGTGTGTCAGCGTGGAAAACGTGAAATCGAGGAAAGGATACTCTCTGGTGACCATAAAACTGGAAGACTTCATCGGTGCGCCCTCTTTTCTGAGGGCGATCAGGGAGTGGGGGGAAGGAACTAGCCATAAGAAAAGGTTTCTTTTCGGCAGCGGTGCCAGCCACCCACCATAGAGTCCTACAAGGGGACGCTGCAGAGTCTGGAAGCACAGGCCCTGCAGACGCCAGCTGTACACCACCACTATAACCGAATATGGTGTATCCAAGGTAGGATAGCCACACAGGGTTAACCCTTGCCACCAGGAAGCACGGAAGTCAACGGAAGAAAGTAGAGGACAGGAAAGATTTAAAGTAAGAGAAAAGACGAAGATGTGAGGGGGAGACAGGAAAAGGCGACTGCCGATTTCCCCTGGGTGGGTCAGCCCAGGGGTGCCGTCTACGTGAAGCCGGGGCCAAAGGGGTGTGTTGCCTCTGCCGGGGGGCCTTAAAGGTCCAATCACCCAGCGTCAGCTCAACCCCCAGGATCACCTTTTCCCCGGACACGGCAAAGCCACGCACGGCTAGGCGTGGGAGGGAGTAGAAACTCCCCCGTTAGCTCGGGTCCGTGGTGTCGCTACACACCAAACGCCTACTTGCGCAGGCGCACCTGCGGGGAGGGGGTCGGGTTTACCAATGGATCCACAGCTATCTGAAAGGCAGAACTTTCTTTGTACAGACGGAGAATGGCACTACAACGCACCATTGCAACCGTCGAGGTGTGCCTCAAGGTGGCGTTCTTAGCCCCACACTTTTCAATCTAGCGCTACTCGGCCTGGTTGATGCACTTCCAGAATCTGTCCATCTATCAATATATGCAGATGACATCTGCATCTGGGCGTCAGGCGTAACACGCCTTCATTTGCGTGCCCGGCTTCAGAGAGCGGCAAAAATAGCGACAAAGTACCTGGAAGAACGGGGACTAGAGCTGTCATCAGAGAAATGCTCGCTTATAGCATTCACGCATAAGGCTATGAGCCCATATGTTATTAAAATCAACAGACACACGATCAACTACGTGAAGACCCACCGATTCCTCGGAGTCATAGTTGATCGCGACCTCTCCTGGAGCCCTCACATCGCCCACATGAAAACTAAACTCACCATGATCACCCACGTACTGAGGTTCCTTGCTGGATAAACGTGGGGTGCATTGGTACAAGCAATGCTCCAACTCTACACTGTTCTGTTCCTCGGTTATATGCGATACAGCTTACCCGTGCTTTGCGGGATCCGAAGAAGAAACTTGCGCGTCTTCCAGTCGATCCAAGCCCAAGCCTTGATGATATGCCTTGGTCTCCAGAGATGCGCGTCTACAGCAGCGACAGTCATCATTGCGCGTGATTATCCAGTCAACGCATACATCCGCGTAGACGCTTTGAGAATGCACATAAGACATTTCGCTCGGCTTCCATCTCATCACCTAGCTTCACTTCGAACTTCCAGGCCCCACTCAGCGTTCAGCGCAACTGTATCTCAGCATTGCGCAGTGCTTCCATTGCACTTCACGCATGCAGCACAGCCGCCGATACCATTATGGTGTCTACACCCACTCAAAGCCCTTCTTACAATTCCTGGCATCCAAAATAAGAAAAAGTCGTCGCATCTAGCCCTGAAACAGGCCACATTACTTTTCCTGCAAGAGAAGCACAACGGACGCCTTCACATTTACACGGATGGCTCGGTGTCATCAATAAGCTCTGCAGGGGCGGTGGTTATTCCCGCGAGGAACATCACAATTAAATTCATGACATCGCATTTGACGTCGTCGACAGCTGCAGAACTTGCAGCCATTCGTGCAGCGCCGGAGTTTATAGTGAAAGAACCTTCGGGAATTTGGTCGATCTTCTCGGACTCGGAAGCATCTCTTCAATGTCTTATATCACCCTTTCGCCATGGACCTAATGAGCAGTTAGTAGCTAAAATAAGGCTTCTTCATCACCAAGCAACCGAAAAACAGCACAGCATAGTGTATCAGTGGATTCCAGGCCATTGCGGTATATATGGCAATGACCGCGCAGATGAGGCCGCTAGATCTGCACACGATGGTACCCAATACACAGCCATCCCGTTCTCAAGAACCGACGCAGCTACAAGACTTCGTTCGCTTGCACGTGACCTCACATTGGCACAGTGGAACTCGACAGACTTCACAAACGCGCCCCTGCATAACTTGGATCCCGATCTGCAGCTTCGTCTTCCCCCAAGGATATCTCGAGCTGAGGAGACTCTTCTATGTCGCCTGTGGCTTGGAGTGGCCTTCACGAACGCATACTCTTATCTCATCGGGATGGCCAGCTCTCCTACATGCACTTACTGCAGTTGCGAAGAAACCATCGCGCACCTTCTGTGTGAGTGCGCACATTTCAACGTGCAAAGACAAGAACTCACTGCAGCTCTGGATAGACTAGACAATCGGCCTTTGTCGGAAAAAAGGATTCTGGGTCATTGGCCAAGCCCATCCTCAGCCCAGAAGGCTTTGAAAGCTTTGCTGCGCTTTTTGCGGACAACTGGCCTCGGAGACAGACTTTAGTGTCTTATACTCTTTGATGTTGCCTTTTTTATCCCGGCTGCGGCGGCTGCATTTCCGATGGAGGCGGAAATGTTGTAGGCCCGTGTGCTCAGATTTGGGTGCACGTTAAAGAACCCCAGGTGGTCTAAATTTCCGGAGCCCTCCACTACGGCGTCTCTCATAATCATAGAGTGGTTTTGGGACGTTAAACCCTACATATCTATCTATCTTCGATGTTGCCTTTCCTCTGTCGCAATTTTTTTTGTAATTTCTCCCTCTCTTCGCAACATTTCTTTTTAACATCTATCATTCCCCTCACCCCTTTCCCCAGCACAGGGTACCCAGCCGGTCTAAGAACTGGCTATTCTCCCTGTCTTTCCGCTTAAACTTTCTTCCTCCTCCTCTTCCTCCTGTGACTGAGTGTGTTCATCGGTATATACCGCATATGAAACGGACTGCTAATGTTTGTATTCCTTCAATTTTTGTCCACAACACCTTCTGGTGAGGCGACCATACAATACTAGCGTACTCTAAGACAGGACGTACGAATGTGTTGCAAGCAGTTAGTTTTACATCTGGTGTGGCATGCCCAGTTTTTTTAGAAAATACAGTTTTTTGTTTGCCTTAGAACAGATGTTATCGATATGCGAGTGCCATTTCAATGTGTGCTTAATGCTAACTCCTAGGTATTTGAAACAATCGGCATTATTTAAAAGGTGACTTCTGATGTGATACATTAATGACAATTCCCGCCCACTAGACTGAATTTGCGTATATGTCATCTTGCTATAGTTTATTTCCATGTCCCATAGTATACACCACTGATCTAATGCTTGTAAGCACCTGTTCAGATTAATTTGGTCACCTTCGCAAGTAACTGGGGAATAAATCAAACAGTCATCTGCAAAAAGTTTCATTTTAATGGGAGCCTTAACTATTGAACATAGATCATGAACAAATATCAGAAAAAGAATTGTCCTAAAACAGATCCTTGCGGAACGCCCGAGTATACGGCCAGTGGCCTTGAAGTGTTATTTTCAATTTTTACAGCCTGTTGACGTGCGGATAAATAGGCCTCTATCCATTTTATTACTTCTTCGCTTATTCCTTATCTTTTAAGCTTGAAAAGTAACTTACGATGAGAGACCTTATCAAAGGCTTTCCTAAAATTGACACAAATCACATCTGTCTGCAGAAGGGCATCGCTGTTTTTATTAAAATCATGAAGCGTTTCAGCTAATTGTATCACAGTAGAAAGACCATGCAGAAACCCATGTTGGCTTGCGCAAAGTAACTGGTTAGAATCAAGAAAACTAAGATTATGTTTTGCTGATACATGTTCCAGAACTTTACAGCAAACCGACGTCAAGGATACGGGCTGGTAATTGTTTACTAACGAGCGGTTACCTTTTTTAAAAATCGGAATTACAACTGCATTGCGCCAGTCTTGTGGAACTGATCACGTCTCAATTAATTTCAAAAATATTAGCTCTAAATAAAACGAGACCCATTCTGCGTATCTCTTGAGAAATCTTTTGGTAAGTTATCTGGACAACTTCATTTCTTAGCATCTAGCTCAAGCAGTAACTGAAAAACACCTTCGCGGTTGATAATAACAGGTTCCATTGCGGTTGTTGCATTGTTACTGATGGAAGTCCCTATCTTATCGCCCTGGTCTATTGTAAAAATGGACTGAAAGAAGCGATTAAAAGTATCTGCTAAGTATTCAAATTTTGTCAGGATACAACCCTCATGTTCGATCTGCTCAATTCTTTCCTTTCTGTCACTGATGTAGCGCCAGAATTTGGATGGCGAACTTTTAAGGAAGTTCATAAGCGTTTGGCCAAAGAACTTATTTTTGGAATTCACAAGGGCTTCTTTCAACTTGATATTTATAGCTGCAACTTCCGTCGCTCTTTTTTTACTTTTCCTTAATCTCTTGATTCGCCGTTTCATATGTATAATGCTGCGTGTTATTCGGGGATTTCGTTTACGTGTTTTCCTAATACGAGTAGGGACAAAGCGATCAACGCAAGTTACGACGTTGGCCTTAAATCTCTGCCACAATTGCTCCACAGATTCAACAAGTGATTCTCGTTCGAAATCATTAAAGTGGAGCTCGAGAAAACCTATGATTGAAGTTTCATCTGCCTTTTTAATGTTCCTTACTTTTACCGGAAGGACCGGTTTCTCTAAACTGCATGCACTAGTTTTAATGACTAAAGACAACATTTTGTGGTCGGACTTGCCATCTAAAATATTTAAAACATAGTCTGTTATGTTTTGAGACAAAAACACGAGGTCTAAAATTGACTTCGACTAACCTGTAACCCTCGTTGGTTCATGCACAATTTGTTTGAGGCCATGACAATTAAATTTTCAAAAGCTTTTCACAGCTAATTGTTTCAGGCTCACCCGGCAAAAGACTTTGCCAATCAATGTGAGGCAAGTTGAAGTCTCCGGCCATTATCAACCTCGTGCTCCCGTTAACATGTTCACACAAAAATCACTTAACAAATCCAGAAAATGCCGCAGGTCGCGGGATCAAATCCCGGCTGTGGCGGCTGCATTTCCGATGGAGGCGGAAATGTTGTAGGCCCGTGTACTCAGATTTGGGGGCACGTTAAAGAACCCCAGGTGGTCAAAATTTTCCGGAGCCCTCCACTACGGCGTCTCTCATAATCATATGGTGGTTTTGGGACGTTAAACCCCACAGATCAATCAATCAGATCAATCAAATCCAGAAAATGAGGCTCACACGCAGATGGGCTGTATACTGAGCCAATAATGTATACTTTATTGTTGAATGTAATCTTACATCATAAAGTTTCTGCGAACATAACATTGTATCATGCAAGTTGGGATGGAACTTTTAACAATGATTACAGCACCACCACTTCGTGAATCTCTGTCCCTCCTGAAAAGCTTGTACCCTGAAGGAACAATGCAATCACTGCGTATTTTATCACGTAGCCATGTTTTTGTTAGTAATACAACTTGGGGACTATGTGCCAATAAAAGATATTCTAATTCTGTAACTTTATTTACGCTGCTAAGAGCATTTTGGACAAGAATTTGTAGCTATGATTGGGATTGATATTTTGAACTACCAGCAGAGCTGTCTGAATCACAGGACTCATGTCGGTCATGCGCACTCAATACTGGCGTCGCTTGAACTCTGCTATCGTTCTTATTACTCCGGTATTGAAAAAGACGGTGTTCATTTTTTTATCATCCCAGACAAACACGTGCCCGTTTATCTTCAGTTTATCATGCACCATTGACACCCTCGCTCCCTTAGCTTGGTCTTGCGCTGAACTTTCCCATAGTTTCTATCTTAGTTCAACTGTTTCTTTTGAGTAATCGCTACTGATACTGAAAGAAGTACCCTTTAGTTTCTTGCATTTACGCATTACCTTCCCTTTCTCACGGTAATCCATGAATGTCATAATTACTGGTCTTGCTTTGCCTTGTCTTTGTTTACCTAATTGATGAATTCTATATACCGATATAACGTCTACCCCTAGCTTGCTTGTGAAAATGTTACCAACAACGGCATCACGCAAATCTGCCTCGTCCTCACTTCTGGCCTCGGGAACCGCAAAAACGAGTAGATTATTTATTTGGCTTCTGTTTTCACAATTCACTAGTCGTTCTGCTTATTGCTGGACTATATTTTCGAACTTTTCTATTTTCGTTTGCATATCCTGCATGGCATTAGGATAGCTGTTCATTCTTTCTGACTTTTCAATAAGTTCTGAAACTTTTTTATAATCGCGTTTATGTTCTGATCAGATTCTTCTGGTTATCTAAAATTAGTTACAACAATTCAGCAGTCTTGGGGCCCGGATTTTCTTCTACATCCCCGGAAGTTAACAAAAGCAGTAACGACAACCAACACTCACGCACAATAGACCAACATTGCCGAGGGCACGGCACGACAATCAAGAATCTATTGTCACTTTTGCAACAAGCTGCACAAGGCTGTACACCAACCTGCAAAGGTAGAAGCAGCGGTTTAGCCATCCGGCCCCTTTGGCATGTGCCGTGCCCTCTGATGTAGCCGTCGTTGTGTCCGTTTTTAAGTACGCGTGCGATCGCTGACGTCACCATTGTCAACCGAAGTTTGTCCAATGCGATGTCCGATGTCTTGTTTCCGTAGTCATGTAACAGGAGTGGAAATTGCCCACGCACGTTGCTTGACGAAATCACGGCGATGATCCAAGTCAGTGCCTGCAAAAGTAGCACCGGCGGTTTAGCCATCCTGCCCGTTTGGCATGTGCCATGCCCTCTGACGTAGCCGTTCTTGTGTCCGTTCTTAAGTACGCCTGCGATCGCTGACGTCACCGTTGTTGACCGAAGAAATCACGGCGATGATCCAAGTCAGTGCCTGCAAAGGCAGCAGCAGCGGTTTAGCCATCCTGCTCGCTTGGCATGTGCCGTGCCCTAGGATGGCTTTTTGTACGGCTTTTCGGTGGTTAGTCACCAGGTATTTACTAGTTTGTGCACGAGAGTGTGTTTTTTTGCTTTTTTTCTTCTGCCACCAAGTTGGGGAGCTGCACATACAATGAACATGCAAATTTTTGGTAGTAGAGTTTGGAATTTCTCTTTTTCTTAGGGCAGGAATCGTGCTTTGTAATTATCGAGTGAGACAATTTATAAGGACAATTGGTGTCACAAAGACCTGGTTAAAAAAGGCTGTAAAGTGTTCAGGATGCGGGGTAGGTTACAAAATAGACTCAAGTGCAGAAGCGAATGGAAAAGAGGCTGACGCGAAGTGTAGGCAAAGTGAGGTCGAGGAAAAATTGAAGAAAATAATGGTTACCCAAAGTGACCTGCTGATGAGAATCACCGAGCTGGAGACGGCGTTGTCGACAGAGCAAGAGAAATCGCGGCTATGGGAGAAAGGCTGAAGTCTGCTGAGGAAGCACTAGCGAAGGTGAACAAAGAAGCGGCTGACGGAAAAAAACCGTAGGGCACCGGCAACCAGAACGGCGAAGAAGAAAGAGCAAGCCAGTTTGGAAAAAGCAGGTTCAGCCCGGTCAGTTGTCGCAAGGCCCAGCTTCAGCGAAGTAGTGGTGGGGCTGGGAGGGGACAAAGCAGCTGGCGTCACAGGTGAAAGTAACCCCCCGGTGCAGGACGCTCCAGCTGAAAAGCCACAGCATGTGATAATCGCCGGGGACTCGAATTTAAATCGATGCGCAGAAGCAATAAAAAAGAGGGTAAGAGATGAAGAGGGTTGGAGAAGGCGCATTCCCAGGACGCAAGCTGGAAGCAGTCATGAGGCATGCGAGCGCAAAACTCAAAACTTTAGCCGATAGACGAAACCTCGTGATAATTTTAAGGGTTTAAACGACGTCTTAAAGGATATACGGCAAGACTAGCGACCACACTGGCGAAAGGGGCCGATGACATGTGCGCCACTTCTCCTTAGATACAGGTAGAAGTATGCACGATACCGGAGGTACCGCTGCGTGACGGCGACCTGCAAAAAGCGGTTGTCAACTCAAACCAAGAGATATGGCGGATGAGTCGAGAGAAAGGCTTTGAGGTGGTGGAAATAAAGGGAGAGGTGCATAGGTGGGGTGGTTTTCAACGAGACAGAATTCACTTCAATGGGCGGCTAGGTCATGAGGTGGGTTGGCGACCTGCAGGACGTGCAGTAGCTTTTTTTGTGGAGCACGCGGGTTTTTCGGGGTGTAGGATAGCTAGTAATCAGAAAAACAACCAGAGAGACTCTTTGACAGATGGTATGGACAGATCCAATTCCAAAGTGTCACCAGTACCTAAGAAAGGTAAAGTCTGGGGCAGAAATAGACGTAGCCACGAGGGCCGAGCCAATTCCGACAAAGATTATATTAACATGCAGGGTGGTAGGAACAGGCTGAAGGAGGAAGAGATAGAAGAACAGCTAAGGGAGGAGAGGCCGATGGTATACGGTTTTGTAGAAACACATCTTAGTTTCATGGAACAACCTCCTAACAACGCAGACTACGCGTGGTAATATTGTAATAGAACAGAAGGCAGCAGAGGCGGGGGTGGTGATATTAGGGCATTCATTCATAAAAGTAGACTGCAAAGGGTCATGCAGGAGTGCAAGAAACATTTATGTCTAAAAGGGAAAGTGGCAGGACAAATGACACTCCTTGGTTTGGTGTACTTGTAAACGGGAGCAAAGGCCAGATAGGGAAACCAGGCAATGGTAGAGTGTATATTAAATGACACTGAGGAATTAGGAGGTGAATGCTAGATAAGTATACTAGGAGATATGAATGCACACATAGAAGATATGGATGGGTAAACTGACCCGACAGGCAAAATGATCATGCATAAATGTGAAAGGCATGATTTGATCATTTGAAACAGTAATGACAAGGGTGAAGGGCAAATAAAATGGGAGGTAGGAAGGCTGCAGTCGACAATAGATTACGCGGTGATGTCACATAGGATGTATGAGAGGCTCAAAAAGTCTGTGTAGTGATCACAAACGTTTCAAGCTATTCTTTGGAAAAGCAGTGAAAGTGGGAAAGAGACAAGATGAGAACTACAGGAAAATTTTTATTCTGAAAGGCGCATAGAAATAGCTGCTAAACAAATTGAGAAAGTAATCACTATGGATAATAAAACAGTGTGGACGTACACGAATCTAATTAGACTTTTTGGGCTAGAACTTGCTAAGAGAAATGACAAGTCACCCCGGAAAGAAGACACAAACCCAAGAGTTTGTGGAATAAGGAAGTTAAGAGAGTCATAGCAAAACGTCAGGAAGTCTCAAGGGAACACAGACCTGCTAAGTAGCGGGGTCAACCGACAGATGATGTTGAAAGAAAATGGGAAATCTTTCTAAGCTGTAGAAGGGAAGCATCCCTTATGATCAATAAAAAGATTAGGTAGGTTTTCAGCTAGGAAGGTTCTAAGGTACTTGTACATGAAGAATGTCGATACAAGTTGGAGGAAGCGAACCGGGAAATTGACTGGTAAATACTTAAAAAACAGCAGGTGGCCAAACCAAAAAGAACTATCGGTCAAGACGAAAGTGATAGAAACGGAGACATACACGTGGAGAATTGATTGATTGATTTGTGGGGTTTAACGTCCCAAAACCACCATATGATTATGAGAGACGCCGTAGTGGAGGACTCCGGCAATTTTGACCACCTGGGAATCTTTAACGTGCACCCAAAACTGAGCACACGGGCCTAAGACATTTCCGCCTCCATCGGAAATGCAGCCGCCGCAGCCGGGATTTGAACCCACGACCTGCGGGTCAGCAGCCGCGTAACTTAGCCACTAGACTACCGCGGCGGGGCACGTTGAGAATTGGCATGATTAAGAAGTCCGCACTAGAGATCTATCGAGTTTTTAAGCAGGAAATTGCCAAGGAAAGGATCTATGATAATACTCGGGGTAGTTCTTTACTGTTTGAGGCCAGGACGGGAGTACTGCGAACCAAGAAATATCGGGCCAAATACGAGGGGTAGACACGGTATACAGTGCGTGTAAAGAGGAGGAGGAAACTGCCGAGCACTTAATAATGTTCTGTAAAGGGCTTCACCCTATAGTTCAGGATAATGGCGCAGAGTTTTTCAAAGCACTGGGGTTTAGGGACAGGTAGGGGCAAAATAGACTTTATGCGGGTAGAATTAACTAGAAGGAGGTTATGTGATTGGTTGCTAAAGTCAAGGCACGAGTGAAAATTAAACCCTTCACTGCAAAGTACGAGTCCTCAACCTCACTATTTAAAGAAAAAAATAAATCTAGTTGTTGGTTCATTAAGTATTACCCCTTGGTGGCGCTAGCCACCACCCGATCTAAAGGGTACAGCCATATCCATCCATCCATCCATCCATCCATCCATCCATCCATCCATCCATCCATCCATCCAACTCCAGAGTCGGACGTCTATAGCATCTCACTGCAACAGTGCAATATTGCTCAGCGGGCGCGAATCATTCTGCGGCATGCCACCCGCGCCAGAACATCACGCCGTATGTTTTTCTTGTGCGCGTGACGAGTAGCTCCACTGCATAATCATTGAATATTATGGCAGATTTATGCGCAACTCTACTCCCGTAGGGAGCAAATACAGTAACTATAAAGCCTCCCACCCCGATGCGCCACGAAATCTTCTCGGGACTATATAGTGGTTGTTGAAATTTCAGCGTTTGTTATGGCCGTTTGTGTTTCATTATTTTGTGTTTTCTGCTTTGTAGAGTACCAGAATAGGGACACCCTACTCCTTCCCTCTCGTCCTCGTCTTAAATTTGTTGCGCTAAGTCGCTAGATTCTGTCAGCTAGGCGTCAATATTTGTGTACTCTGATAGCAACTTGGTTTACGTGCAGTCGTCGGCGCAATATTGTGCGCTCGAATTAAACGTTTCTTGTGGTTTTCCTGTATTTTGATTATTTTCTAAAGCAGATTGAACAGATGGAAGCACAGCAAAAGTTTTACTGCACAATTTGATAGACTACAAAAGCTTAAAATGTGAAGCCTGGTCAATATTCAGCTGGCCACTTTCTGGTTTTTATTGAGTTATTTCCTCTATTAGGCCTATCCAAATGCTCTTACAATTCGGTGTGACAATGTTTCACAAATGAAAATTTTTTTCAAATCAATGCGTCTTGATCAAAGTTCGAAAAGGCTGAGGTAGAACTTACGGTTGCAGCTAAATGTAGTGACAACCAGAATGTCACTGCCGTCAGGAAAACCAGTAGGCGAGCCCCAGACCTGCTCCGCACCGCAGCTGAAACCACCTTCATGGTTCGAGGTAGTGCCTGAAAGGGACAGTGAAGGAAGAAAAAACAACTTTACTTCTGAGAGAATCGGTTAGTGCTTGTGTATTTACTGTGTAAGCTACATGTATCTCTAACAGCCATGGAATCCCGCGCAACACTGTACGTGAATTAATGATACGTTAGAGCAGCAGAACGCCGTCAAGTTAATCCTTTGTTTGCCTTTTCATAAAGGTTATCTCGCTTTCCTAAATTAGGTGGTGAATGAAAGCTGTCTAGACAGCACTGTAGCTAAATATTTCTAGGTCTCGGAGATACCACTTTCCGAAAGGCCCGGTTGACATGACCTTCAGCGGAAGTCTTGACTCACTCCTTTTTCAGTAGGGACGTGTTAGTGAGAGCCCCAGCAACTCATATGCTTGGTTCAGCTGCTTCTTTCTCGCCGTTGTAAAGATTTGGCAGGAAATTTTTTTCTGAAATTTGTCAAGTGGTTGATAATTGGTGAGAGCCAGTGCTTCCTTTCAAAAATGTAACATTATCAGGAATGTCACTGTCAAGAATGCGGAGCATTTTATAGTCGCACCTACTCGCAAATCCGGCATTGGCCGCGACATCGGATACGATCCGGCGCATGCTCACGCCTCGCGTCTCGTGCGGCACGCTTGTGTCTCGTGTCATAAATGTCGCCTCCCTACCTCTCTTGCCTCGCAAGGCTGACACAGGCAGCGTCTGCTAGTAAAAAATTGGCCCCGTGTCAGCATGTAAATCTGCAAATGTCGGCGAAAGACGATAGTCTTGCGTGTGGAGAGAGTGAACAAAACATTTATTTGATGTCCTGTGCAAGAAAATTAGTGCATTGTATTCTGGAGGCGCTGCGTTAGAATGCCTCGAGCGTGCAGCGGAGGCGAACGAGCGCATCAAGTCACGTCACACGTGAGACGTGAGCGCCATCTGGCAGTTTTCCTGGAAAACGAAGTGCGTGGCTCTGAGATGGGTGTGCGCGCCCGTCTCAGAGGTGATAAGGTGTAGAACGCAAGGCGACAGGTAGGTGCCACCACTGTTTCGTCTTAGCAAAGCGTTGGAAACACTCGCCTTTTCTTGAAATCGTTGCATGGCCAGCGCAGCGTGATATGCGTTACGGTCTTTAAAATTACTTATGTATGCCTTTTCTAGTAAAAGACGCACATGAAGAGCATATACGTGTTGTTATGGTGCCTCAGACTTGCGAAATAATTGCTTTTTGATTGACGATTGCACAAGTATGAACGCTGAAGCTTGAGCAGCATTGGTGGGCGCTGCGGATGGAATTGGCCGTTTCAAGTGCACGGTGCCGTTAAAGTGGACAAACAAACAAATGTACTGACAGACAGACCAAAATGTTTGCGTCGAAGGTCCACCAGAAAGGCTATTGTCTTTAAATGATGCTCCCACCTCCCCAAAGAAATCTTGAGGAGATGCGAATATTTTCTTGCACCGAGAAATGATACCTTTGCGGTCAGACGTTCGCCTTCACCGAGTTCTGCTATCACCTCGAGAGGCGCGCAGCCAGTGAACAATAGACAGTGAGGAGCGAGCGTATTGAAGAGCAGTGCGCCAGCGTTCTCGGCTAGACGTTAGCGTTGTCACACATACACAATTCCGGATGTCCTTGAGAGGCGTCCAACCAGCGAACGGTCAAGAGTGAGGCTCGAGCGGACGGAAGAGTGGGTCGCACGGTGGAGAAAAAGAAAACGGCGAGAGAAGAAGGGGAGTGGCACTGCACATACTCTCTCCTACACTCGGTCGCACCACATGCTTCGGTTGCTAGGGGCGAGGATAAGTGCGCGCGCCCCCTAGATATGGTGGCTAGAGGGGGAGGTGGCGCGAGCGGCATTGCGGCAGCAGAGAGAGAGCGCTTCCTTGCTTCATGAAACGGCCGCGGGCACACGGCGGCGCTGCTGCAGGCAGTTCGATGCTCGCCGCGGAGCGCTCACGTGCTTTCTTTCGTGCTGTGCCTGTGCCGTGTTCAGTCGTGTGTGCTTCGCCCGTTCTCCTCCGCGCCGTTTTACAAAACACGGCGTGGATTGTTCGTGCAAGTTTTCGTGCGTTACCGTCAACGCTATGGAATCGGGCGCCAAGAAGAAGAAAACGACGCAGACACACTGCTTCGCACCCGGCTGTTCGTCCGGCTACGTCTCGTCGAGGAGATCTGGTCAACGTGGGTCGCTGTTTTCCGTGCTGAAAGAGCCTGAACGCTTAAAAGCAGGGCAGCGTGCAGGGCCACGTGCAGATCAAGTCCTCAACGCAAGCTCAAGAATCTGCGAGCTGCATTTTGATGAGCAGTATATTGTGCGATCGTTTACGCACACGATCAACGGCGTGACAGTGACGATTCTTCGCAATCGACCTGTGCTGACAAGCGATGCGATTCCGACCGTGTTCCCCAACCTCCCTCAGTATTTGTCGAAGAAGGCACCCCAGAAAAGAAAGTCGAAAACATCGACGTGTGGCATTCCTGTGAAGTCTCCGAGACACGAGACAAGTAATGCCGCGTGTACTGACGAGGTAGACGTTTTAGAAGAAAGAAGTACGTCGTCCAAAGTGATATCCCCAGTGCTGCCTAATGTGGGGAACTGCCGACAGCCCAGCGCTTACTGGACGCGGCAGTCGATTGCCGGAGAGTGCAATGTCACGGCCTTCACAGTATGTGCACTGCATCGCGAAAGCTTGTATTTTGAAAAAGTGGTTTTGTTCGTTGCGCATGGCAGTTCAGTTCACATGAACGTTTTCGTGCAAGCCACAAAAGTAAATTCACTTGAGATCACTGACGTGGCAATCGCTGAAGATCTCCTTCGACATGTTGATAAGATCATCCCATGCAAAGGATTTGGAGAAGGCGAGTTCAGCCCTAACCCGAAGCGCAAAGAGAAGACGCATAGCGGCAAGGTATTCAGTGCTTCTTGCTTCGGTGTTGCACAGTCAGCAAAGCAGGCATGCCCACATTTAAAGAATCCCCGGAAGCTCCTGCAGAATCAGGCTTCCTACAGAAGGAGAGGTAATACTCGTGGTCGGAGAGCGTCATACAAGCTAAAGCTTCGAACTGCGCAACTGAAAAGAAGCAGGCTCACAATTCTCAAAGAAAAGTCTGTGATCGAGAACCTAAAGAAAAAAAATGCGCAGATCAATTCAGAACTGTTTGAGAAAGCATTGCAAGCTCTGCCTGTAAAGCAGCAGCAACAGGTCAGAGCATGTCTGGCAGCATGCAAGCGCAAAAGCACGAAAGGGATGAAATATGAGGCAGAATAGGTATTGGAATGTGCAGTCATGTGCATGAAGTGCCCCCGGCTCTACGAACACATAAGAAAGCACAAAATCATGGTTCTGCTCTCACGTACATCCCTTCGTTGTTTCCTGAGAAAGTACAGAAGTGGGTTTGGACTGTGCAGCAAGTTGTTGGCTGCTGTAAAAGAGAAAACCAAAACAATAGGCCCTTCGAAACGCCATAGCGGACTTCTGTTTGATGAACTGAAGCTCTCCGAAAAATCTCAGCCTTCCATCAAATGGGAAAATTGAATGCTTTGTGAATCTCGGTGAATTCACACCTGAAGACCAGCGCATGCTCACTTGTGAGCACGGTTTTGTGGTGATGTTTGAACCGTTTAGTGGCAAGTGGCACCAAATTGTTGGTGTGTTTGCTTCACATAGCAATGTGAAAGCAGATATACTTTCCAAGATCATACTTGAAGCTGTGGTATTGTGTGAGAACGCTGGACTACATGCAAATTTTATAACGTGTGATGGGGCTGCCTGGAACAGGAGCACGTGGTATTCGTTTGGTGTGTGTGGAAAAAAGGGCAAGACAGTGTGCAGGAGGCAGCACCCAACTGATGCTGAACGTTTTATTTACTTCATTTCCGACTTCCCCCACCATCTCAAATGTGTACCGAATGGTTTCGTGCGCAAAGACTTCAATCTTCCAGAAGGACGTGCTAGTGTAGCCCATATAGATTGTGCTAGAAGATGCGACGACAGGCATGACACAACACTTAAAGCAATGCCACACGTGAAGCAGTCTGTTGTGCGACCCAATGGCTTTGAGAGCATGAGAGTCAACAATGCTTTCCGGTTGTTCCGTGATGAAGTGCTCAGAGGTTTATTTTGCACAAGAATGAAATAGAAAGTAGGCATGGGGATGTAGCTGCCACTTCCGGCTTTATCGAAAGAATGCGATGAATAATCGAGGCCATGACATCGAGATGCAGTTCAGGCGCCCTGAGGCCAGGAAACACTCATCGTGTTTCTATTGAAAGCTTCCTGAAATATTTGAATTAGTGGGAAAGAGCAGCTACATCCGAAGGCTATCTAAGCCAAAGCACAGCTGAAGGCCTCCGGGTCACTCTTTCGAGCACTCGGCATTTGTTAGATCATGTAGTTACCAAGCTTAACTACCATTACCTTATGACAAGCCGGTTGTGCCAAGACTCAATTGAAAGGCTTTTTTTGGATTGTGCGACAAATGTCAGGGTGTAATGACCACTCTACTCCAAGCCAGTTTTTAATCTCAGTAAACACACTAAGTTTCCTAAACCTCGTTAAGTCGCCTACACATTGAATTGTGTCTTCAGGATTCTTGAGAAACTTGGTAGGAACAGATGATATCGGCATTACTCCACAGCGAAGAATCGATGATCTTCTTGACATAGGCAATCTTTCTGAGGCTCATGACGTGTTGAATGGTTGTGACCTCCTTGGTCACATTTCGATGGTTGTGCAAGCCAGCGACTCGAGGCTCATATATTACATGGCTGGCTATGTGGCAAGACGAAGTATTGCCAGCACCAAGTGCACGAATTGTTGCCGACAGCTGCTTCAAGAAAAAGATGGGTTATCTTCAGAAACAGCATCCCTCACTAAAGCAGTAGACAGGGGAGGCCTTTTATACTCATCAGAGCAGCTAAATTCACTTGTGACAACACTTGAAAACACATTTACACGCTGCTTTAGTTTAAAGCAGGTGAACAGTGATAGCCTTATTGAGTTAGTTTCATTCCTTCAGCTCGCAAAGCTGACTCTTGTTGGATGTGCCAAGCACAGCCCAATTCTCACCAACGAGATAACCAATTTTTACGTGTTAACTAGGCTTCATTTCCAAGTGAAAAGCCAGAATTTTTTACGAACTGAAAGGCAGAAGCGAATGAAATTGCTGAAATTGAGACGTGTATTGTAATGTGGTTGAGTGCTTCTATTTTGAATTTTTTCAGCAGAAAATTTTTGCATCAGTTCCATAGCACGATAACAATGCTGCTATTGGTTGTGTTTGGGGATGGTAGTGTCTAATCTTGTAAAACAACTGGTCCTAGTCTTGACGACATCTACTCCTCATGCATCATTCCAGTGTCCAAAGAAATCTCATGAGTACTAGCAAATGCTTTTTCTTCATTTTTTTGCAAGATACGTCACACTATTTGTATTTGCATTCCTTTTATATGGCACTGTTTAAGGCAAAATTTCTGTGATTTTTCAATATAACTCTGGGTGATATTTTATTTTATTGTATGTTCTGTTTGTGTTAGGTTTCTCTATATGTTCTGTTTTAGTTTGTTTTATTTGTGTATGTGAATAGCGTTTTCTTGTTTCTTTTGGCTTCGTGTATGTTGCTCAGATATGAATACGTTATTGTAAATTAATCTTGTATGCAAAATAAGTGTTAATATCTGAACTACGCCTTTGGTAATAAAAGCGGTGTCGCTTGACACGAGCAGTGGCAATCAAACTTTCGCAATGTCTCGGCAATAGTCTTACGCCTTAGCCCAGCCATATTTTTAGCGAGTTCGGGTGCTATGAACTTCAGTCGCACAGCGCACACTGGGACGACAGGCTACCGGTTCCAAAAAGCAATCACTCTTAGCCAAAAGTGAGTGCAGTGAAATAAATTATAAGATTACAGGGACTATAACGCAAGTATCGGATACTTGTACCACATCAGAGCGCTTTTGAAAGCTCAGATGTATTGTCAAGCTCATTCCAAAACGAGCAGCCGATAATGAAATGAGCGACATGTACGCAGTAGATAGAAGGCCGCGGTGGAGGGGCATCTTACTACGAGCCGCAGCGCCACCGCTACGTGTCATGGAACGGCGGATCACCTTTCGCGCCACGCTCGCGCCACCTCCCCATCTAGCCACCATACCATGGAGGCAGAAAAAAACAGGAGGGAGCCTGACGTCACGTGGGCAGTCCTGGCAAGCCGTGCTGTTTCGAAGCCAGCATTGTTGGCTCAACAAGTAACCTTTTCCGCAAGATCACGTCAGCAATAAAACTTGCCGATACTTTGTAGTACGGCGCCCGGTAGCCTTTAGTCGAAACGCGCTGGTTTGGCGCAGACCGGCCGGCTCACGCAGGTGGTTCAAAGACGGAACAGCAGCGAGAGTACTAAACCCTACCGCAAGCTGTGACGTTTTGATCATGTGCTGGGCCGACAAGGTGGGCTTCACTCGTGGGACTAATGCTCCCTCCTTTCTTTTTCTTCTTTCATGGCGCACCCGCAGCTGTTGCTATAGGCGAGCGAGTGAGAGCGAAGAGACAACACCTGCGAGCGTGCGGACGCCGCCGGCCTGAGATAGTCCAACTAAGAAACGAATCGCATTGGAAAATGCCGCCCACATCTATCCACCAACAAAACTCGAGTAAATGCGTCGCAGAGTGGGGGCGGGAATGGGAGGTAGGGCGTGAATGCTGCGTAATTTGGTATGGTTTTGGATGCTTACTTGGTATTTTGTTTTTATTATTCTAGTTTATTGATTGCAAGAGAAGCGTTGCCTCCAATGTCGAGCGAAAGCCAAGTAAAGACGCCCTTGAACAACGCCTCTTAGAAAAACTATGCCTCGAACGTGGCTCTATCTTCAATTGAAAGCTTGCTGTCAGCACAAAATCTTGGAGGCCATGCCTCCTACCACGTGTTGCGACCATCCGCCGCGTGGAACCGCTTGCCTCCGTTCCACTCTGTCACCTGACATTACAGTGCAGTTTGGTCACGTGACATCACAGCTGCTCGGAGGCGATTGTAAGAGCATTACTGTGTGACCGCCACAGACGTTCACCTCCGTACTAGAGGGGGAGGGTAAAATCCGAGTGTAGGGTGGCACGTTCGCGGCTCACGTTCCAGGCATAACTCTTCTAGGAGGCGTTGCCCTGACTGAATTCCTAACGCACGATCAAGTGCCTATATAGAGAGATGTGTGAACGATTGTGCAGCGCAAGCAGTCGTTTTAGCGGCGAAGCTTATTAAGCCGTGGGTCGTGTGTATAGTTACCTAGTCATGCATCTCCTGTATGTGGCCGCCACCTCTAGTTTTATTCCTTGGAATTTCGGCTGGATGGTGGTACTTGTATCTGGTGAATATATGATGAAGAGACGCGCGATGGTAGTACTTAGAGTGTTTACTAGATGTATAGAGCGATGGATGCACCGACATACAAACAGAGGGACATGCAGACAGAAGGACGGACAGACAGTCGACAGACATATACACAAACAGATGGATGGACAAACAGACAGATAACACCTCTAGCAGGCGTTGTGCCCCTCCAGGTGGCAGTTGCCAGCTTGCTTTCTCCCTCTTTCCTCTGTGTCCTTGTGTATCTGTGTACGCAAATCAAATTAATCAATCATACAAATGCTTCGGCGTAAGCAAAGACCCTCACAAGAGTGGAAGCTTGGGCTAGTTGGTGCGTAGTCATTATTGCAAGATTGTTTAAGCGCGCGAACAAAGGAAAATGGACAGAGTAGACAGAAAGAGCGCTACAAATATGCAAATGTTGTCAATCTTGCAAATATGACACAGACCCTCCTTCGTTATCAGGTTGGAGAAGCTTGATATCGGCCCTTCGTAGGCTGGCGACGATGCACTAGACCGTTGTCAAGCCGCGTTGACGTCTTGCGGAAGGCACTAGACTACCTCTTGGACGAGTCGACCGATTTCGTCATATTTTGCTCGTCCAATGGTACTTCTTACGAGGCTAAGCAGCTCCACATTGTCCAGATTTGAATGCTCGCAAAGTATTTTCAACACTTTTTTTACACCAGAAGGAACAACAGAGTCTCCAAGGATGACGACTTCTTGTGCTGGTGGGGTACGTCAGTGTCTTTTTTTTTGGCAGCCAAGGTAGTAGCTGGCCCTACGAAAACTCAGCTGATTGACGTGCTAAGCGAAGATCTCGGCGAAAGAACTTCTCGCCCGGTACTTTTGGTGCCTGCTTCAAATTCGCACTGTGAAGGTATTCTGTGTAGAAGCGGACTTGTCGCCAAGCTTTGGAGCGAAGGATATGGTGAAGCCTGTTCGCATGTTCTGTAGACGGAGTAAGCTTGCTAAAGAGACGTAGGACTTCAGGAGGCAAGTAGAAATTCTTCAGAGAAAACGTCAACAGTCTTGCCCTACAATGCGAATATTACCAGTTTCTACGAACAAAGGTCAATTCGAGAAATAGCGCCGCAAACGTAAAGCCTACTTGGCGGGTAGTTTACGTTGCGTAAAGATTCACATTATGTAGAGACCCGCGCATGCGCTCATTCTATCCTTTAACATGGTAACGCATATTGTATAAGTACAAGCTTAAGCTCTTAATAGCTGTCACCATAAGACTGAAGCCGGTGAGGGCACACAACGCGCGGGCGCCACGCCATCGTGCACGTAAAGTTGGCTTCGCCTCAAGATATTGAACATCTGACATCACTTTGCTCCACGTGACAGCGCTCGCCGAATAGCGGCGCAAGCGGCGGAAGGAAAAGGTATGCGCCACTCTGCTACCTAAAAGGTATAGCGTATACAGTATCTCTAGCGTTGCCAGATCGTCACGACTTGGTGGTGGCACGCTCTTCTCCACGCGTACTTTGCCCTGTGGAGAGCCGTGGGGAGGGTGTGGACGCTAACGCGTGCACGCGCTTCTCTCGGGTTGGGAGAATCGTACTCCTTGAGCTTCCACCGGAACGATTCTGTAGTAGTTACCGCGCGCACATTGGTCACTGCACTTGCTGCACAATCTCCGTTTGCAAAAAGAGTGCGCTTTTCAGACACAGCGAAGTAACAACTGAGACGCCACTGCGCGTTCATTGTAGCTGTAAGTACAGAAGAATGGCTAGTTTGGCAAGCTGGTACTGATCCATAAGTGCACTGTGCAAAAAAAAACAGACAGAAACATGAAGGAGAGATAAAGGACAGACAACCGCAGACCATCAACTGAAGCTTTATTGCAATACCGAGGCAATATATATAAGAAAGAATAAAAAGCAAGAGAGGGCAAAGAGAAAGGAGAAGATAGGATGAGGCGCCAAATCGACGAAACTGGGCAACATCAGAAAAGCATGCACGTCATGCAAAACCTAGACAGGTCAACTCCTTATTGTGTATGGTCACAGAAGGAACACTGACGCACGACTCAGACATTTTGCGAATATGCGCAGCCTCAATAAGCTCGCACACTCTTTGGTTTTTATGCCGAAGATACAGAAGTGTCGTCAAAGAGCGGCACGCAGCCGCATTCCCTACAGTAGGCTGCTAAATGAAGGCCGGAGTGGCCTTTCAGGAAATTAAAATGTTCTCGAAGTCTAACATTTAGACAGCAACCTGTCTGACCCACGTATACACGATTGCATGACAAGGGTATGGAGTAGATGACACCGGTGATACATGATCCACAATTATAAATATGACTCCCATTGCATCTATCTTGCTGGAGATGTATGTGATTCGGCACTCGTCTATATACTTTGGCACATAAAGTGGACAACTTGTCTTTGCCGGAATAACTACTCGGACGTCATATCTTGAAAAAACATTGGTAGATCCCACCTACAGTGGGAATCGATGATATGCGAAGCACGAAAGAGAAATGTTGATATGTCACTTTAAAATCAACACAACGTTACGAGATGGAGGTAAATTATGCCGTACATGACTTCCGTGTCATGATTCTCACACTAGGATGTGTTGTTTACCTTCGTCATCTATTCATGTCACGTGATAGCAAAATAGTACAAGTGGATCTAGCGAAATGGCCACGAGCACGCTATGAGCGTGGTAATTTGTGATGTTCTTACATGCAACGCATGTCGGGATTATCATGTTTGCACCGGTCATATACTGTGGCATCCATTGACGTTACGTAACACCAAATTTGTTATATGTGGAGCTAGCAAAACGGACGCGAGTGCATTATGAAGGGCCCAATATACTCCAATGCAGCACTGACGCAGGCGCACGCGGGCACGACAACGCTACTTTAGCAAAGGCGAGCACTCTATACTCTGTTCCAGAAGTTGCGTGCAGTACTGTGGATGCTACAGGCCTTCTCAACCAATCAGGAGGCCGAGCACATCTATGTGTATCCTTCCACGCCCTGTCGCCTGCTAGCGACGTACGCTGCAGCGAAAGCGGCAAGAGCGTCTCGGGACACTGTGCAACTGCGCCATAAGATTAGCTGTAATGGTGAAAGCGGTTAAATATTCTGCTCGGCACCGTAAAAGTGCGCGTCTTCGAGATACTTGCACGTAGACATTTCAAGGATAGGGTTCAGTGGCTCATGTTTCGGTGGAAAGCGCCGCACTAGCCAAGTTGAATATGAAAGCACCACGCTTCATCAGATTTCGTATACGCATGCCTATGGGCATGCGAAGTGCCGCTCGCGTTCGATACGAAATGATGGCTCTACTCCCGGTGCCTTGCCGTGCTTATCGTGCCTCGCCATGCTTATCGTGCTCAGCTACCCACTTGTACAGCGCACGCTCGCTCAAGTTGGTGAAAACAGCCGTTCTCTTAATGAGAGAGCTCATGCTTGCATTTCTGCCGCCCTCCTTACGCAGTGTCCCGAACACATTTAGAGCTAACTGCTTTGCTCCCTCGTCGTAAAAGCTGATCCGGGAACAATATTGCACAGGTGAACCAGGCGCCGCCAGTTTGACAGGAGGGACCAAATCTGTCACCACGGACTAATCACAACCCAAGACTGGGTCCTCCGCGGCGCTGTGAACGCTCGGGCTGTGCGGACTACTCACAAAAGTTTAGACAGTGTCGTACCATTCGTTTCGTACTTTATAAGTAAAAACATAACACATACGAGCGACAACAGCGTTATTTCTTTCGTCATTTGCATGCTATAACACGTACAAGGAAGAACTCTTTCTTTATTTTCATGGAGCCACAAAAATTGTTTTCTACAGAAAATGCGACAAAGTAGTCATACAAATCACAACTACAACGCGAAGAGAAGCCTTCAAGTAGAATTCCTCTAACGAGACCACTTGCAAAAGTCACGAGGACAAACAACAGGCTACGTATATGGGGCACTACATCTCGCTTCGCAACAACCTGCATTCGACGGTCTTGTAGCCTCGGCTCTGCTGCACGGAACTTCTGGAACAGAGTATATTGTCTAACGCAAGGCGCGACCAGTGTCCGTCGGCGCTGCCCGACGGCAACCGGTGCGAAATACGACATTGATTGTGCAGTCATGTACTTGATTTATTTGCACATGAAGTAGGTTTTTTACATATATTTTCGTTTTTAGTTGTGCAGGTGTCTAGTTTTGGTTTTTTTGGGCATGTTGAATGCCAACAAAGTCGCCCCTATAGCTGAAATTGGCAGCGTTGAGCTAATGAACACAGAAGAAATGTGATGCCAGCAGAAATGGAACTTCAGTATTCTGCATGGCAGTAAATTATTCTACCACAGAGCTACGCCCAGTATCAGAAGTGCTTGTCAAATAGAACGTAATGTTAGTGAAACGTCAATTGTGGTTACAGTGTAGGCTACCCAAACTTTAAACTCTACATACTAAGTCCTATCATACAGCCGTCACGTCGAATCAAAGACAATTGCGGTGAAGCGCTTTTCACTAAAGCTCATTTATCTAACAGTCGCCATATTCGGTGGCACAAGTGCTACATATCGGCTTACCGCTTCTGGTGTTGCTAATAACCATGTTGCTGTTGGCATCGCTACGCTACATTAAACAAGTGATTTAAACAGATATCTGTGCGTACAACATTCGTACATATCATTAGAGTCATGTCATAACGTTTCGCTAAATTTAAAAAAATTACAGCACGGTCACCTTCCCTCCGCATGTACAGCATAATATTGATACCCAAGGTACGTGGTATCTGCCAAATTGTTTTTAAATAGGCTCAAGATTGTCAATCTCATACGTACTCTAAGGCACCCACATCATGTACGCGTACTGTATACTTGGTCGCACAAATGCAATGTAGCCGAGCAGTATGGCATTTGTGGGATCATTTTTATGTTTATGATTAAGGAGACGTTGTTTTAAAAAAGCACATGAACTAACTTTATCAATATAAAAACTCAAAGATAAGTTAGAAGTCAGTGTCGCATCGACGTATTTATAGAAGTTTATTTGTTACAGGGACAAATACCTTAATACATAAGTATATGATAGGGGATCTTCTCCCGAGTCGCCGGAAGGCACACACATTTGTTCGTGCTGAGACACATACTGCATTTGTTACACCACTCAATGCACAGGTGACGTTAAGATTGTCGTATTTGTCAGTAGAGATAGTTTACTTAAACAAAACAGAGTCATCTGCAAACAATCTACTATGTTGAATAACTCCTTAATGTATAATAAAAAAGCAAAGGGCCTTACACCCGGCCCTCCGTTACGGCAAATGTCACCGGAAGACTGTCAAAGTATTGACCACATAGCTCATCCTATTGTCAACGGTTATCTAGATATGCGAAAATTCACGGAACAAGTATTTGTGGTACACTTATTACGCTAAGTTTGAAAATGAGTTTACTGGGTAGACCTTTCTCGAAAGCTTTAGTGAAATGCAAAAAGAAGATATTTAAACTACCGTAGCTACTGAGGGTTACTGGGACAGAATGAAATATTGTGCAAATTTGCGGTCGATAATCCTTTATTTAGGCAATTTTAATATTAACCAGATAGCGTTAAAGAGCTCGTTTCGCAGAAGTTTCGGCGTCGGTGTGGGCGTCATTAGTTATGAGGGAAAAAATTCATCTTATGCGTGACCAGACAATGAAGAATGATTCAAATAAAACAAATATTAAAAAAAACCTTGGTTAGAGTGGGAATTGAACCAGTGCAGACAGTATGGCAAACGGATGTACTGTCACACGGCCACGCGTCTGCTTGTGAATACGTTTAAAAACTATTCCTCTGCATACAATGCAGTAAAAGAGACACATGCGTTAAAAACACACCCGTCCTGTATACATGCTACCCGATACAACATAAAATTTTGCAGTAATAATGCGTGGTACAAGCGCTCATTGCAACCGGACATCAAAACATGTGATCATAGTGCTTTAAAGCTGGTAACCCACTACAAAAGACACAAACGCTGCTGCGTCTGTTTTCTTAAGACCACATAGTAGGTTCATAGCGAATTCGCAAAACCTTAGCGCACGAAGTGCTCTAAGTCTGCTCTAGGAACAGAAAATCGCTATCACATTAAACACTTAAACGCGAAGGTATATGGTCACTCAATTTTTGTTTGTCAATATAACGTGCTCTTCCACGAAGCTGGTTATACAAGTAGCTAGGATGTGTCCGATAAGTTTTCAACATCTCGAGGTTAGCGAAAGAGGACGGCAATTTCCTTGTGTTCAACAATCTACCTTTATAAAGGGGGGCCGGAATGGTGCTGTTCTCGAGTCACTCGGCCGCATGGAAGATAAAAATGAAGGTCGATACAAAATAACCAAACATTTTGCAACAGATAAAACATGTCACCTTAGGCATACGTTTAGTATATTCTCACGGGGTCATGACGAGAATAAAGATAGCAGACAGTAGGTCCAAGAACAAGTGTTTATCTGGCTGTACGTGTGGCTGGTGAACGTAATATTTTGGCAAAATTTTTAGGACGACATGATGCTTTCGATTACAAGTTTAGCAGCACAAGAACTGAGCCAGTATGAGAAATGAGAAACTCATTCGAATAAGGAAAGGCCGTTGCCACGTGCTTGAAAATTCATTTCCGAAGTGTTGAACACACTTTATAAATGTATATAAACTACCGGACAATGTCTCTCTAATCCGTCACGTTAGTTCTAATGACTGATATTTGCAATGGTGTATTTTTTTCTGTTTGCTGATAAAACTCTTCAATATACAGGGGTTGTTTTCAATAATGTTTTAAAGAAGAGAGCTAGAGAAAGTTAGCAACACTATTTTGTACATCATATATGAAATTAGTCTCTGCCTGTCTTTTTTATAGGTGCCTAACTTTCCCTTTCATGTGAATATTATGGTCAGTTATCGATTGTGTTCGCTTGCAAATCCATAACACTGGCGTCGTAACTAAGGTTATGGGCACGGGCGTCCCACGCGTTGTAAACTTCCCTAACATATGTGCAGCCTTGATTATCCCTCAATAAGCTACGTAGCACCCTGCTAGAATGACGCCTGTACAAATAACCATGTGTGCACGAGCACAATGTCGGAGAGGGACGTAGTAGATGTGAGTAGCATTAGACGTGTCCGCTAATTTTGTATTGATTCCCGATCCTGTCCACGCGGTACATATGCCTCATGAAAATTCAACAACTCGCTGAAGTTGCTTTACCAATGTTGACAAATAAGCTCGGAATTTCACTATACAAATACTAGACTTGCGTATCGCCTTCAATATCCGACTACCTCATCTTCCCTGCTATCCCGACTTAAGCTGTCCCTTTACCATCCCCCCACTGATTCTTGAAATTGTATGTGCCATTCTCGTTAGGTAGTGATTTCGTCATGTTAAACAGTTCAATACTTTTATGCCGCAGTTAAAATTAAAAAAAGCAAGATTCACTAATTAGATGTACAATGCGTCTCCATGATAGGTGAATGCTGTCCTCTCAGATAATGAAATACATGGCTGAAAACATTCTTCTATTTTCCAGCCAACATGGTCTTCAACGGGGACGCTCTTGCGAGACAGAGCTTTTCGAACTAACTACCAAAATTCATAACAATTTACATGACCTAACGCAAACTGAAGCAGTCTTCATTGACTTTGAAAAAGCTTTTGACAGGGCAGGTCTCATGCGTTTCATACATAAATTGAAGACTTGCAAATAGATACACAGGTAATTGATTTGGTTCAAGAGTATTTGCGTGATAGGCGTCAACCGGTCTTGATTGAGAGTGTTGTTTCCGACTTCAAACCTGTCGTGTTCGGTGTACCACAGGGTTCAGTTTTGGGACCAACCTTGTTCTTAATTTTCATTACCGATATTCACAATGGGTGTAAACTCAAGAATTCGTCTATTTGCTGACAATAGCGTTATTTATCGTGTTGTTTTTGGCCGAAACGATTGTGATGAACTAAATAAATGATTGCGGAAACTTAGTGAGTGGTGTCAGAACTGGCAGATGAGTATTAACATTAAAAAACTAAACTTATGCGGTTTACTACTAGCAATGAATTAGTACTGCACGCCTACACAATACATAAGGATACCATTGATGCAGTTGAGTGATTTAAATACTTGGGTGTTTATTTAACTTTGAATTTGACCTGACACACACATTGACTGGGTATTGCGTAAATCAACCCGAACTCTTGATTTCCTTCGACGAACACTCCGTCAAGCTAATGAAGACACAAAAATTCTTGCCTACAACTCATTAGTCCGATCTCAACTTGAGTACTGTTTAACTATTTGGAGCCCCTACCAATCATACCTCATTACCAGGCTATAATCCTTGCAAAACAAAGCTGCCAGGTTCATAACCTTCGACTATACTCCCTATTCAAGTGCATCTAAAATCCAACAGAGCCTTGACCTTGCAACACTACAATGCAGACGAAAAGTGTCTCGTTCAATTTTCTTCCATAAGCTATATCATACCTCTTCAACGTTTTCTACCGCATCGATAACGACGCCAAATGCAAACTTTCCACGCTTTGATCATTCCTTTAAAGTTAGTCAACCATTCGCCCATATTGATCTACTTCGTTTATCCTATGTTTATTTGGCTATCCAGTGGTATGATTTGCCGAGATTTATTGCAGAAAAATTAAAAGCTGACAAATATTCAGAAATGCTGAAACAGTTCTCATTGCCACACCCTGAAATTCATTGAGAACATTAACCGCACTCTTACAAATCTGAGACATTGTAACTTCGTCGAAAGGTATTCCAGTCCATAACATAAATAATCTAACGTATTAGTACGTATATGTCCGAATCACTGTATTGCTTTTTTGTACATAGTTCTATTTTCTGTCTGCCTTGTCCACATTTGTACGTAAATTGTGAATGATCTTTGTTCCGCAAGTGCTCTTTGTAAACGTTTTTTTTCTTTTATTGATTTTTCCGTATTTCTGAATAAATTGCATGTATGTTGTTTAGCAGTTTATTTTTTCGTGAGTATTTTTTGTTCTCTTGCGTATTTTCGACGAACTGCAAATTCATGTCTATATACACTACTGATTGAACACCACTATTTTTCTTGTTTTTATGTGAAATGTTCTGTAAAAACCTATCTGCCCCCCCCCCCCCCTTTGCAATGCCTGCAGTTCTTTAGGGTAAATAAAATGAAAATGAAAAAATAAAACGCCATTGTTTGACTACAAATGGGAGTAGGCGACTGGCCATGGAGACTGCCCAGAGCAGACTTTACCTTTGCGAAGAAGGGCAGGACACAAATTGCGAGAAGCGCAGACAGCAACACCAGGCCAGTAAGGTAGGCACTGAACGCCGGACCCGAAGATGGAAGGGGATAGGCCGCGGCTGACGCCAGCGCCACCAAAGGCCAGGAGGCGAGTGAGACACAGCTGCAGCTGTCGCTGGTGCTGGCGAACTGCCGCTCCAGCTCCGAGTCGCGGAACGATAGGCTCACCGGATGAGCGTGGTCATGAAGCTCCCTGCGCAATGCTTGCGTCACGCAATCACTCGAGAACAAGGGTTACTGGGACAGAAGGAGTCTGTTAGAGTGAATGCATAAAGCATTCACTCTAACAACTCTGGCAAGTGTCAAACAGTGATTCGCCTGTTCTTCAGCGAAGAACTCATGGATAGCGTTTTGAGGGGTTGTTTGGTGAGACAATATTCCACGAATTCATAGTGTTCTTAGGAGTAGGCACCAGAGTAAAAGTAAACAGAACAAGCAGAGCCAGTGAGTGTCGCTGAAGCAAGAAAAGTAGACAGAACGAGCAGAGCCTGTGAGCGTCACTGGAACGTAACTGCTTCAGTGACTCTCCTGTTCACGGGCCAGTGCGGGCATTCCAGCCTTGCAGCCTGATAGGCCTCAATGGTGGAAAAGGAAATGTTTATTGGTGTTGCATTGACACCTTTTTTCTTCTCCTCTTCTACATGCCTCTTCACCATTTCACTTTTGCGTCCAATCGCTTTGCTACACTATACCCTCATATCCTATGCTGCCCCCTCACTTCCCACTACTCCCACTTTTCTTTCTTACCTCTTTCCTCGAACTAACTATGCCATACATGGCTTTGCCTGCGTGACTTCAAGGAAATACGTGAAATGACAGGACACAATGAGATTGTGCTCTCATCTTTCTTTCCACTACCACTTTTCCTCACCCTTTTTATATAAATGAGGAGGCAGAGCTCCACGTTTTTGGTTTATTTTTCTTGAAAATGGGCGGATGTTCATCGGAGTTTATTTCTAGATTGTGTCCAAATATCTCAAGTTAAGAGTTTGGCATTGTTCTGAAAACTAAAAAAAATGTTAAATCGCTTCATATCTGATTACTGAAAGCACACGACGTGCATTTGATTTTTTCAAGAACGTTTGAAAGAACAAAACATATACGCACAAGGAAAATACCTGAACAAAAACACCTTTATCTTGCCTTAGCCCAAAGCTTATTGTAAAACACACCAGCGTACCGTGAGAGATAACTGTCAATGATCAAAGCGCGCGCTCCTTTTTATCGACGACTCTCACATTTGAAAACGCCCTTTCAGCACTAGCACTAGAAACAGGAAGCGCCAGAAGACGCCGCGCGCAGCGAAAAAGCACTGGCCACTCGACATTGCGAAGTCTCCAAAACGATGGGGGTTCAAAAATGTTACGTATTTTACAGCACTGGTAGTTTGCGAAATCACTGAGGAGCTAGCTGAAGTCGTCATAACTTGAAGTATAGGTGCATAGGTTTCTAACGCGCAAAAAGGCGAGTTCCTCACATATGGGTTCACAATTTCAACACAGTACCAAAACGATTTTTGGTGTACAGGAATTCACCTCAGAGGTTCCTCTACGATGTATGTCTCTATAATATTGTGACAGCCTCGCAGTATTTGTTGTCAGCGGCGGCCGTTAGAGGGCCTATAATACTTTACACGACCTCAATAATTTACAATTTTTATAGCTAGTTGCGTTCACAGAAGGCTTAAAGGGCCACTCACCAGGTTTGACAATTCTGAGCTGAGAAGAGCAATACGTAGATAAGGCGTTCTTAATCACGTCTCTGAAAGATTTCAACGCTACGCGCCGCGAAAATGGGTCCAATTTCAAGATGAACGCTGTTCCCCCTTCCTCTTGCGGGCGCACACCCAGAGAATGAGGGCATGACGTGCGCGTATGAATGGCCCTACGTACACAGCAAGGCAGTGACGTTGGTTGTCTACGTAGACGACTATGCTGTTACGTTGCCAACAGTGGCACGTGAGTGAGTGAGTGAGTGAGTGAGTGAGTGAGTGAGTGAGTAAGTGAATGTGTGAGTGAGTGAACAAATTTATTATGGTCCAGTGCAGACGCTGAAGTTGCCACACTCTAAGGCAAAATTACCCGAAAAAGGGGTAACAGAGCCCAATAGGCACGCGTAATGAAAGGATGGACCATTGAGGAGCAACCACAGAGCGAAGCGCGCGGCGCGAAACCACTTACTCTCCACTAGGAATGAACCAACCGGGCATTGCAGGCAGCGCGAAAAGCGTTGCCGAAGAAACCAGCCCTCCTTCTTGACAGAACACATGTCCTTCTCCTCTTCTGCTGGCTCAGTCTTTCCCCTTATTTGGCCGGCAGCGGTTGCGTAGCGTCGTGCTCGGGGTGCTCGACCACGGCCGCCTGGATTTGACGATGTAAGAATTACGACGTGGTGCTTGTGTGTACGCCTGGATGAACGTGGGCTGCTGCTTTAGCGTTTCGCTGCACCCATAAAGTCTGGAGCAAGCCTCGACAGTTCAACACGCCGCGCTGTATACCTCTAGCTTCAAGTTAGTCATGACCAACACACGACAGCAACAGTTGGGAAGGCCAAAATGGTGGCCGAGAAGAACAGGCCTATCGGATATATACTTCAGTACGACTCAGGGCAGAAAACAGCGCTGGATTCTAAGGCAAGTATGTTATCATTCTTTATTCTACTCTACTTGTCGCGTGTGCAATACGGATCGCGCTTGCCGGCAAGGGGCTCGGTCGTGTTGTATATCGCACGCACGAAATGCATCACAAAGGTCAGCTTCGGCGTCTGCAGTTCGCCTGTGCTTTGCGACCGCCTGGCGATTGGCTGCCATTGCCGTCGGCCTCCCGTACGCTCGCTCATCGAATGCTCGCTTGTCTTCGCCGCCGCGATGAGCTCTGCGCTGACGATATTGGACTGAGACCTCGTCGTTGTGTTGGGAGTCGTCGAAAACACGTTGCGGGTTCTCTTGAAGTGCTTGGTTGTAGTATGTCGCGCGCTGTAATTGCACCAGCACGGGCTAGCGGGGCTTTCGCTAGCGTCGCAACTGACTGAAAATAGATCGCCATTACAGTTGGCTTCCCCGTCAGTCGGTCGCAAGCAGCTCGGCTCAGTCCGTTGGCCGCGGCGGCGGACTCGCGTTTGCACGCTGCACTCGCTCGATTTTGTGGAAAAGGGCCGCTAGTACCGTCGATTTCTTCGGCGCTGGCTCCAAACCAGCTCGGCGCTGTTCGTGGCGGTGGCCAAGCGTACGCTCACTTTCCTGTTCGAAGTTCGCTGGCGACAGACACTCCGCGTGCAGTGCCGTGTTTGGTCTCGCGTTCACTTGCTCGAGCTGAATGACGTCGCTCGCTTAGGACTCGCCGACTTGTTAGCGGCAGGGTGGTTCGCGGAGTTCTAACTGCAGCCGCCACTCCTAAACTATTGCGCTACGGGGATCGAAATGAGTCTCTGACGATGTGTGACATCACGGTGAAATTATTAGCATGTCATATCTCACATATGTTTTCATTTCCCCTTGCACGTATTTCTCATATGCATTTGTATTCATTCTCTGTCACGTGTGACTCACTATTTTACATACTTATTGTGCAACCATGGGCACACACCGTGCTGAAGACTGTGCGCTGGCGTCTGCGATGCCCGTCATCCATTTTTTTTCGTCAGAGCAGCTTCAGAAGGACTGTGCGAGATGTGAAGGTAAAGTTATTTGTGTGTCATATTTTAACGCTTGTTTTTATAATAACCTGCACGTACTTGTCATGTGCAACGATGGCATAGTACTTAGAGCATCCAGAGGCAGTGACTTGGGATGACGCAGTGACCTTGAGGGGTAATCAATGGTCGGCGACTAAGAAACAGCACAGGCCTAAATAGGCGAGTTCCTCCCGCACAGTTCGAGAACTGAGGGCACGTGCGAGTCAGCGTGGTCGTTGTTGAGAAGAGCAGGTAGGTTTAAGTGCTTCTATTTTCCGGTAGACGACTCGAGTAATTTCAGACGTTGGTGGCGACTAAAGAAGAGAGGTCAGTCAACTTTCGCATGAGGACGTCACAGTGGTGTTTGGTAGCCGAGTGGACAACTTTGGAATACATCGGCTTTTGGCCTCTTTAGAACACCGGCATTCGCCGACAATTTTCTCTGTGGTGGCACGATTCCGGAACATTCACAGGTTGCGTGCATCGTCAACTACTATTCTTAGCACGTATCTAAGCCTACCCGGCTTCGGCACATTACTGTCGGCCCTACGACAGAGCCAGCGCGCCCTGCAAGCACGAGATGTACGGCTCACTGGACGTCTGAGCACAGATGGACCAATTTGCGGCTGCTTTTCGACCCATGGGCTTCCCAAACAGGTCGCCTACTTTTATATGCGAATGCAGTTCTTAGTCGAGCTATGTCAGGCATCCGGCGTTGTCTGCGGCGTGTGCACACCAGCAGGTGTTATCTCTTCGATCTCACTCCTTCTATAGCAAAAGCTGTACGTGTGCGCACTTATCATCACCCCTAGCGACCGGAGCATGTGGTTCGAGAGAGTATAGGAGAGGGCAGGTGCAATGCTTTCTTACTCCTTTTCTCGCCGTTCTTTTTTTTCCTTCCCTGCACCTCACTCTCCCGTCCCCTCGTGCCTCTCTGTCGACCGTTTGCTGGCTGGGTGCCTCTCAAGGACATCGGAAAATATGGGCTCGAGACGCGGAGAGTTTTATTG
This sequence comes from Rhipicephalus annulatus, assembly GCA_013436015.1. Lineage (NCBI taxonomy): Eukaryota > Metazoa > Arthropoda > Arachnida > Ixodida > Ixodidae > Rhipicephalus > Rhipicephalus annulatus. The sequence goes on from WOVY01013558.1 coordinate 194,133, forward strand.
TGAGCTTGTTGGTGATGCATATGCAAGGTTTTTTTGTAGGGAGAGGTGGAATACAGAAACAGGAAAGTATAGAGTGACAGGACAAAGTGCTACTAGCAACGGCGTGTTTATTTTCGAACACGAAGCTGCTTTTAAGCCATACTTGGCAGCCAGACAGGTAACCGCATGGATTAACTCAGGTAACTGCTCGACAATGTATTATACATGAAAGAAAAAAAAAATCACTGATAAAATCATGTATCACCGCGTACGTAAGAACCCCATATTCTTAAGAATAATGCAATCAAAGGCTTACAATACAAACATCAACAAGAGCGTCGATAAGTTCGGCTTCTACAATCAAACGGGTCATCTCATTCTTATCCCTACCAACAATGATTGTATTTTGAAACAAAGGCTGGCAACCACATGCATGAATGTGAGGAGCGAAAAAACCTTCCGGCAGCAGTTTATTTTAACTGTGCTCTATCAGTCACTCATTCACACACCTACTAGTTTGGCCGGCATATTTCTCCCACAAGATAACGGAATAACATAAATAACAAACGATATGCACTCAACAAATTTGTACCTTTTTGTGCACAACACCTTTCCCCTCGATATAGAAGTGTGATATTCCCCACAATTTCCCAAGTTTATCACGCACTGAAAACAACAGCCTAAAGCACACTAATATTGCACTGTATGTTTTGAAAGTCTGTGTCATCACAAATCCATCTCGTAGGGAAAGCGTATTGTAAACAAAACGACAGAATGGTGGAGTGTATATTGTTTGTTATTTATGTTATTCTGTTATCTCATGGGTAAAAAGAATATGTCGACCAAACCAGTAGGTGAATCAGTGAGCGACTGAGAGAGCACAGTTATCAGTCGAATCGACAGCCACAGGAAAGTTTCTTTTTTTTGCACTCCACATTCATGCATGTGGTTGCCGGGCTTTGTTCCAGAATACAGTGATTGGTGTTCGGAAAAAAGATAAAATGATTCATCTGATCGTAGAAGGCGAACTTATAGACGCTCTTGGCGACGTTTGTATCAGTAAGCTTTCGATTGCATAGTCAGCCAAGGAGCTGTGGTTCTTATTTATGCTGTAATACATGATTTTATTTGTGATGTTTTCTTTCTTTTTTTAATATAGATGACATTGTCACGCAGTTATCTGAGATAACCTAAGGGCTTATCACTCTACCTGACGATTATGACTTAAAAATGGCTTTGCGTTCGAAGATAAACATGTTGCTAGTAGCGCTTTTTCCTGTCACTCTATCCTTTCCTGTTTCAGTATTTCGCCTCACGCTGAAACAAATCCTTGGGACGCCGCTCTGAAACGCCAACGCCGAGCCGAAAACACTGGCGCCCCACTCTCCCGTCCACTCCCTGCTCCCTCTCGACCGTTAGCTGGCTGGGCGGAAATTGGTGAAGGCGAATATCTAAAGGTAACGGTAACCTCTTTTGGTGCAATAAATGCATTCCAATTTCCTCACGATTCTTTTCGGAGAAGTGGGGCAATTTTTTGTTTAAAAGTCTTGCAGTTTCCGATTTCTTCCACATGATTCTCATGCTATACTTTTGCCGGACTTCTCATGCAAAGCAGCACGTTCGATAGCATGAGGGTCGGGTCATTGCGATTGATTGCGAGCGACGAAGTTGTTCAAGATGAAAACGCAACTTTATTTGCGGTCGCTGTGGGTAGTGCTGCCGTCTCCGCGTAACGCGTGAGGTGGTCCAAGGTGAAAATTAGCGACCTATTTGCAAAATACGTCTAGGAGAGCGGCACGTATAAGTTGACAGCGACGTGGTCAATTGGACACGCCAGACGAGGCAGAAGCTGAAGCTGGATGGCTCTGCATTGCGGCGGAGTTTTGCGCCGCTGACATGCAGTACAAGCACGCACGTTCTTGCAAACAAATGTGTACATGCTTCTAATTCACCAAGTCACGGACCACTCGCAGGCGGCCCGCGGATGCCTCCTTAGCTCTTAGGCGGCTACGATGCATGCACGTGATCCAAAAGTCCCGAGCCAGACCGAGTGCCCTCGGGCCATCTCCGCGCTTGATGCTGTCTGCCTCAAGAGCAAGAGCACGTTAAAATTTCCCTTGTCTAATTTAGGTGGCCGCACAAACACGCGTATTGCACTGTCGTCTGCCAGCTCCCCGAAAAAAATCGTTCGGACAGTCCCGGGCCACCCGCAGGCCGCCAGGCGCACGAAAACGAACATGCATCCGAACGATCCTGGACCAGTGGGCAGAGCTACCGTTTGGTTTCCTAGAAAAACGAACGGCTCCAGACGGCGGCGTCCTGGGCCGTCTGGAGCCCTCCGGGACGTGTAAATTGATGAAGCTCAGTGTTGTATATTGGTCTGTTTGGTTTCGGTTCCACGATCACTGCCGCTGGTGGCGCCAGTGTTGTTTATGTATATAAGCATGCGCAAGTTGGAATAAAGGGACTTTTGTTCCGATGGACACTCATTGTCTAGTCGCTCATTCACCGGCGGCACACGCCGTCATTACATTGGCGTCGAAGGTGCTCGTTTAGGAGGGGGTCTGATTTTCGTCATTTTCGCCGACTGTTTCCCGCACCATGAGTGTCTCCGGACTGGCACCACCGCCCCCGTTCCTGCCCACGCCTGGCCGCCCTGCTGTTGCCTGGCCACAATGGATTCGCATCTTCGAGAATTTGCTGCTAGCATCTGGTGTTTCGGACTGTGCGGCGGATCGTCGCAAGGCTCTCCTAATCCATAGCCTCGGCGTAGAAGTCCAGCGCATATTTCACACACTACCGCTTCAGTCTTCGGTCAACGCGAAGTCTGGTGAGCCAATTTCTGATATGGATTCAGGAAATGTCAAGTACACTTCTCAGACACAGCATGAAGCGTCGTCGTACGATACCGCTGTCGCAGCGCTGCATGCGCACTTCACGACAACAAATGTTGTGGTCCAACGGCACTGCTTCGGTAGGCGCGGGCAGCAAGTCGGTGAAACAATCAAAGAGTACATTACCGCGTTACGAGAGCTTTCTGCTACGTGCTCTTTTCCTTCTCAGGAAGATTCCTTGCGTGACCAGTTCGTTGCGGGCGCAATATTTCGGAACTTGCGCGAGCAGTTGCAGCTTGAAGGGTGTTTTCTTTCGTTCGCTCGAGCTGCACTAATAGCCACGCAGTTTGAGCAGGCAACCAATGATTGCAAAGAATTTGCTACTGCAGATGTCCAGAGCATAAATGCTCGCGAAAACACCTCTGCGCCCGCATCTTCTGCCAGCGATCCCTCGAAGCGGTCACACAGCCAACAGGGCCAGTGTTACCGCTGCGGTTCACCTCGGCACAACGCATCTTCATTCCGCTGCCCTGCCAAAAACAAGCGGTGTCATGGTTGCGGTAATATGGGTCATTTTCGCTCAGTCTGCAACAGAAATGCCGCTCCTGTTCGTGAAGTAGACGATGAAAGTTCGATAACAGAAGTAGTATTGAGCATTCTTGCCGTGACGACATCCACTCGTCTCGCAATCTACGTATCGGTAGCAGTTGGGGAAACGAAGCTAACTTTCCTCGTGGACTCAAGGTCATCGGTATCGATTTTGACGCATGACCTATTTAGGCAGCATTTTGCAGGTCGGCAGCTTTCAGCTGCTCGAATTAGACTACTGAATTATTCGAAAAAACTCATTCCAGTGTGCGGTTGCTTCTTTGCTGATGTCACGTACAATAACTGCACAACAAAGGTTCTTTTTTATGTTGTTGAACAAGGCACCTCGCTTTTGGGTATTGGTGCAATTAGGGCGCGCAGTCAGCATATTGATGGGTCGTCACTACAGTGCCTTGAAACGACAGCGGTGCGTACCAGCGCTCGAACGGAGCACACCGCAGTCATGACAGAGGTGGAGGAGTCCATTCACCTTCCATCAGAATTAGTCGAAGGGTTTGGCGCTCTTTTCAATACAGGACTTGGCATCGCAAAGGGTTTTGTTCATCACGTCAAAACATGGTCGACAGTTCAGCCAGTTGCTTGAAAACTCAGGCACCTTCCCCTCTCACTGCTGCCACGAGTCCCAGAAGAACTGCGCCGCTTGGAAAAAATGGACGTGTTAGAGCGAATATAGGCATCCGAGTGGGTGTCCCCCATCGTTGTGGTTGAAAAAAAAGATGAAGGTATCCGCTTTTGTGTAGATCTTCGACAGGTAAACAAAGCCGTCGTAGCAGATACCTTTCCCCTCCCTCATACAGAAGAGCTATTGCATAGTCTAGTGGGCGCAACCCACTTTTGCAAGCTTGACCTTGCATCAGCGTACCATCAGGTCATGCTTCACCCCGAGAGCCGCGATTTAGCGGCTTTATAACACACGACGGCCTCTTTTGTTTTAAGCGCGTGTGTTTTGGGCTCGCGTTGGACCATCTGCTTTACAGAGTATGATGTCGAAAATTCTGCAGGGCTGCAGTGGCGTCCTGTTCTATATCGATGAAATCATTGTGGTTGGGAAGGGCATAGAGGTGCATATGGCGAATTTTACCGCAGTGCTGAGGTGCATAAAAGAGGCAGGACTCAAATTGAACACGAAATGCGTCATTGATACGCCGGAGCTTGCGTTCATGGGCCACAGGATTACCGCAAACGGTATTGTGCCGTTGAAGGAAAAGGTTGCTTCCATCCGAGACACTCCAACGCCCACGGATCTAGCAGGCCTTCGATCATTTCTGGGATTGGTAGATTATTATTATAGGTTTATTCTCAATCTCGCTGACATGGTTGAAACAATGCGTGTCCTGCTAAGAAAGGGGCAGCGATTCGTTTGGTCTGACGAGGTAGACGCTACTTTCAAAAAGACCAAAGACGCGCTGGCATCTAGCTCTATACTGAGAATGTCCGATGAATCCCTTCCAGTCTTAGTGTCGACGGACGCATCAGAGTGTGGAGTTGGAGCGGTCCTACTGCAGTTGGATGGACATAAACTGCACACTGTCGCTTTCGCGTCTCGAGTCCTTTCATCAGCTGAGATGAATTATTTGGTAGGAGAACGGGAAGCGTGGGCCTGTGTTTGGGCGTGCGAGCGGTGCACGTGTACTTGTGGGGACGCCACTTCTCGTTGCTCACTGATCATCAAGCCTTGATGGCACTGCTTTCAAAACAAGGAGCAGGAAGGCGCCCCTTGCGGGTAGCACGATGGACAGAGCGCCTACTATGGTACAACTATACAGTCGAGTTCCGCAAGGGGTCGCAAAACCAAGTGGCGGACGCACTGTCAACCCTGCCCGCGTCCTTTTTTCAGGAAGAAGAAACGCTGTTTGACGAGGTTGTATCAGTTCGCGAAATTCCTTCCTGCATTACCAGAGTACAGTTTGAGCAGTCCCAATTGCAAGATAGCGCACTGCATCAAAGCAAAATATATGTGCAATGGTCGTGGCCTGCACACAAATCGTTATCGGCCGAGCTTCAGCCATTCTTCAAAGTACGTGGCGACCTTTCTGTGGTGGACAATCTTATCTTGCGTGGCGAACGGATTGTGGTTCCCACGTCACTCACGCAGCAGGTACTTGCTGCAGCACACGAGTCGCTTCCCGGAGTGATGCGAACAAAAGCGCTACTGCGAGAAAAGTATTGGCGGCCGGGCATGTACCGTCAAGTCGAGCTAGCTATCCAGATGTGTAGCATATGCCAGGAAGCAGACAAGAGCGTCAAGGTGTGAGCTACACCATTGCAACCGGTCCCCTTTCCAGAGCAGCCATGGCTCAAACTCGGCATGAATATTGTAGACCCATTTGAGAGGGCGCCCTACGATGGCAGATATGCAATCACGCTTGTAGATTATTATTCCAAATGGCCCGAAGTTCATTTCTGTAGCGAGACGACAACCAGCACAGTAATGCGCGTCTCAGTCGCTGTGTTCGCGCGCGAAGGCTACCCAGAAGAGGTTATTTGCGATGACGGTGCACAGCTTGCATCTCGGGAGTTGGAGGTATTTCTTCAAGATCGTGGCATCCAGGTCAAGTATTCGTTCGTATACTATCCACAAGCAAATGGCCAAGTAGAGCGCTTTAACAGGGTAATAAAAAGCTTCATTCAAGTGGCGCTTCTTGAGCAGCGACCTTTGCGCCATGCGGTAACAGAGTATCTGGGTGTTTACCGATGCACACTGCATGCTGCAACGGCAACGGCTCCAGCTCTTCTGCTACACGCGCGGCTGCCAAGAACTCGGTTGGATGTCATCGGGCAGCCGTCGGTAACCTTTTATGACCCTAACTCGGAACTCCGGCGCTTACGTGAGCGGTTAAAGCAAAAGCAACAGGGCAGCAAACGATACACGGACGCTCGGAGGGCTGCAAGAAAAACCAGAGTTAACGTTGGTGACTTCGTCAGAGTGGAGAAATTCACAACTAGAATTAAAGGCGACCTAGAATTCAGCCACCCAAGAGAAGTGATCAGCAGGAAGGGACCATCTTCTTTTCGCCTGGCTGACGGCAAAATGTGGAATTCATCCAAGTTCTCAAAGGTGCCACGAGCCTCTACCGCCCTTTATACGTGGGGAGAAACGGTACAGCTAGGGGGGGGGGGGGAGGATCTCTGCCTACATGCGGGGGCCCCACCCCAGAGATAACTACCAGGACTTCAGCTGCTGCTCCTTCGCTGCGCAGGCACCCACGTCTTCTGCGTACGCTGCGCAGGCACCCACGTCTCCTGAATACGCTGCACAGACACCTACGTTTCCTTCGGCTGCGCAGGCACGCACGTCTCCTGCGTACGCTGCGCAGGCACCTACGTCTCCTTCGGCTGCGCAGGCGCACGGGTCGCCTGCTGCGACGCAGTCAGCGAAGTCTCCAGGAGCAGTCACACATCAACGCAGGGTGCAACCACAAAAAAAGACTACCACCAGAGCGTTATGGCTACTCGGTGTAGCAAGAGAAGTTGTGCTAAAGTGAATGAAACGGACGTATCCAGTGTGGTGGATTCCTTTTGTAAACTGTATGATTTTGTAGTACTAAATAGTTACGTTCATTATACAGGTTGTATTTTTGTATAGTGTTTTTACATACGTGCTAGTACACTAAACTACTTAATCACTAATCCATATAACTGTTTTTAAGGAAGGGAATGTGTTGTGTAATGATCTGTTTGGTTTCGGTTCCACAATCACTGCCGCTGGTGGCGCCACTGTTGTTTATGCATATAAGCATGCGTAAGTTGGAATAAAAGGGCTTTTGTTCCGATGGGCACTCAAGTTGCCTAGTCGTTCATCCACCGGCGGCACACGCCACCATTACACTCAGTAGTACCACTGACGCAGGCGGTTGCACGTATTGAAAGCGCCAGTGGTAGCACTTTCCGGATTGTTGAGGAAGGCAGCACAAATTTACAAGTGAATGTGGCTGGATAACCCTACCAACCCCCTCCCACCTCCAGACGAGTAACTCCGCCGACATAGGAGATTGTATCGAATAGCGAAATGCGAGGCTTGACAGAGAATAGTTCTTGAGGTCGGATGAGTGAATGGGTCAGTCCGAAAGTCAAGAAGTTGTAAAATTCACAGATATTTGCGTTGCTCTGATGACATGTCTGCGAAGTCAATCGTTGTCAAGACAGCTCAGGAAGCTGATGAGGAAGCAGTGTCACACAAAAACGGCGAGCGGGATAGCGCATCAGCGCCCAAGTACTTGCGGCCGGATTGGTACACAACACGAATGTCACATTTCTGTAGATGAAGCCCCCAACGACAAATGCGTACCAACGGACCTTTCAGCGATGATCGCCATATTGCCACGTACCTTTCTTCAAGTTTTGTTATTGCCATGTTACACTATGTTCAGCGCAAACCAAGCCTACGTTGTTGGAGAAGCTTCGCGGCTGATCGTTTTATTAGAAGTACGCCCACTTCCTGAATCTTTAAGATTATTCTGGAAACAACGCCGCCGCTAACAACAATAGAATGTTTGATGGAAAGTGTATAAATGCCGACAAGCTTCGCCACTTTCAGTTGATCTACGGCTGACGCTCCATTCACCGCTATCAGTCCAAGACTGCTACTGTAGTCCGACTTTACATTTACTGGGCACAGGTTCAACCAAATAAACTATTATTCGACTCGCAATGTGCTCCATTCATTCAGTCACGACACCGTGACCTCTGTTCGAAGTGCTGTTGCTTCCATGTACCGGACGCCCCCGTCAAGCCGTTAAACCAGACCAGGCCGCCAAGACACTGACGCCAGCAACGAGCAGCCAGTTAGCCTTAGGCAACAAGGTCTTCCACCGGAGTACGGCCTTTTACCGGACAAGGCTCAGAAAAGCAAGACGTCGACGTTGACCACGGCGACCATGTCAGCGCCTGTTCCACCTGCACCACTCCTTCTTCGGCAACCCAAAGAGCCGCCAACTTTTCGTGGTTCACCACTGGAAGACCCGGAAAGCTGGATTGAAGTGTTCGACCGCGTCACCGTCTTCAATGACTGGACAGACAATGATAAGTTCAGGCATGTATATTTCGCCTTAAAAGAAGCTGCTTAGACCTGGTTTGATAATCAAGAGTGAAACCTCAAGACGTGGGGCGTCTTTTGCGCCAGGTTCCTCAGCACTTTTGCAAGTGTGGTGTGCAAGGAGAAGGCCGCTGCTCTCCTCAAAACCACATGCAGATCCCAAATGAAAATGTGGTGCTATTCACGGTAGATATTGTCACGGGTATATAAAGGAACCTCATGCACGGGCGCAGAAATGACGCAGAAGGGATAAAGTCGACGATGTTGTTGTGGGGCCGTGTCTGGACTGCCCTGTTGTCCTGCATTCTTGTACACTGTTTGCAGTGTTAGCCCAACCGGCGTTAACTTAATAAATACTCCCCGTTACATATTTTGGGTGGAGGTGCTGGGTAAAATTGCGACTCTGGATATCCGTAGCTGTCAGCTTCGTCCAGCCACGATGCCCGAAGGCAGTCGGCCGTCCATTCAGTCTACGCCTGCGCCTTCACCTGTGATCGCCTTCCCATCTTCTCGATCCAGGTACATTTTGCGGCACCGACACAACTGACGTCGACGAGTGCCTCGCCTTATACGAGCGCGTCAGCAAGCAATGTAGGTGGGTTGAGACGCTTATGCTGGCCAACATCATCTTTTACTTGCGAGGTATTGCACGCGCCTGGTACGAGACGCACGAGGCAGACCTGACGAGTTGGTACGTGTGCAAGCAGAAGCTCCGTACCCTTTCGGCCGGACAGTTGCTCGACAAATCGTAGCCAGGCAGGAACTCGCGCCACGAGTTCACTCTTCCACCGAGTCGTACGTCACCTATATCCAAGACGTGCTCGCCTTGTGTCGGAAGGCCGACAAAGACATGACCGAACTAGACAAGGTCAGCAATACGTTGAAGGGCATAGCCGATAATGCATGGGCGTCTCAGTTTGCCAAAACTTCAGCCACGCACCGCAGCCCATAAATCCTAACGCTCACTACAACGCCGCCCCACTTGTTGCTGCTGCCGCCTCGGTCCCGCGGTTCTCATCGCGCTACCGAAATCCATCTGAGTGGCGCACACAAGATGCTTCTCTTGCCATTGCGTTGGCCACATTTCCCGCCACTGCAGCAACAGATGGTCTTTTCGGCAACGTTTTTAGAGGACCATTGACAGGATATGGGCAGTATTTGTCAACTCGTTTTGCCAATGACCACCTTCAAGGCCTTCCGCCTAGCCGTTTTACGCTACGCTCCGAACCATCCTATGCCGTTGTCGTCGCCCAGGGAATCCAGTCCTGCCGCTCCCTGTCACCTCAGAGTCACCAGCCACACTCCTATCAACTCCGTCACTCCCCGTCACCGGCGTATTCTGGGCAGTTCTCGGGAAACTAACAGATGCAGCTCCTCGAGGTGGCGCTGTATCGACAACTCGGACCGAAGAATATCTACCGAATACTAATTTCAGACGAAATTTACTTGGTGTTCTTATGGGTGGCCTGACCGTGACAGCTCTAATAGACACTGGCGCCCACATATCCGTTATGAGTTCACGTCTTCGATTCCGCCTGAAAAAAGTTCTTACCCCTGCCATGTCGTGGTCTGTGCGAGTAGCCGACGGCAGCCGAACATCAGTTCTTGGTATGTGCGCTGCCCGGGTCACTGTTGCCGGCCTTCACACTTCAGTCCTCTTTGCTGTTCTAGACGCTTGCCCACACGACGTGATTCTCGGCATTTACTTCTTGACCATGCATTCAGCCCTCATTGATTGTTCAACCGGCACTTTACAGATAAAGTTGCTTTTGTACTCTGATGTCCCTCCTGCAGCTCGCACATGGCTACGGTCCGTGGAGTGTCTACGATTACGGCCTCAGGCCGCTGTGTACCTTTCTATGTCGCCGTTCCCACCTGTTTCTGATGACGACTACTTGGCAGCTCCAATCATTTACCTGACCCTTTCCCGGAACATCATACTTCCTCATACTATAGTGAGGATTAGCGACAATAAGACTCTTCTCCCTGTCCTCAACTTCTCCATGTCGACCATGTCATTCCTCAAGGTATTGCCTTAGCAGAACTCTCCACTCTGGAGCAATGTACAATTTCATCTCTCGCCCCTGACATCAAGACCGCAGCCGAAGCCGTCGCAGCCGCACAGAATAGAGCTTTCCTAGACAAAATGATATCAAACGACATGTCGCCGTCCCAAGTTGAAGCGCTCCGTTGTCTTCTATTTTCTTACCTCGACATTTTTTATATCGACGAACGTTTCTTGGGCCGCACAAGCGTCGTAGCCCCTGGCGACGCCAGTCCCTTTCATAAGCGTCCTTACCGTGTGTCTCATTCAGAGCGCCGAGTAATCTAGAAGGAGGTAGAGAAACTGCTCGACAAAAACGTCATACAGCCTTCAACCAGACCTTGGGCATCACCTGTTGTGCTTGTTAAAAAGAAAGACAACACCTGGCGGTTCTGTGTCTACTATCAACATCTCAATCAAATAACCAAGAAGGACATCTATCCTCTACCTCGAATTGATGATGCGTTTGACTGCCTTCATGGTGCCAAGTATTTCTCTTCCCTGGACCTACAATCTGGTATTGGCAAATTTCAGTCAATGGCCACGAGAAGACGGCATTCATAACACCCGATTGGCTTTATCAGTTTAAAGTCATGCCTTTTGCGTTGTGCAATGCGCCAGCAACTTTTGAACGCGCGATGGGCTCCCTCCTTCGTGGTTTTAAATGGTCGACGCGCCTGTGCTATCTAGACGATGTCATAGTTTTCTCGTCAACTTTTGAAGGCCCTCTTCCACGTCTGTCGGCCATTCTTGACGATTTTCGCTCTGATGGCCTCCAGTTTAAGGCGTCTACGAGCACCTTTGGGCACCGTCAGATGAAGCTACTAGGCCACCTTGTTGACGCTACTGGTGTACGACCCGACCCCGATAAAGTCCGAGTTTCCGGTCCATCGTTCCACGCAAGAAGTCCACAGCTTTTCGGGACTCTCTTCATATTTCCGCCATTTTGTAAGTAACTTCACCGAAATTGCTCGGCCCCTCACGGATCTCCTTAAAAAGAACGTGGTATTTACCTGACGTGAAGACCAATAACATTCCTTTGCGTCGTTCATTTCTGCGCTCACATCACCACCTGTGTTGGCTCCTTTTGACCCAGCCGCTCGAACGGAGCTTCGCTCCGACTCTAGTGGCCATGACATTGAGGCAATACTTGTACAAATGCAGAACGGTACGAACCGTGTCATAGCGTACGCTAGCCGCCTATTTTCTCAGCCGGAAAGGAAATATTCAATTACTGAACGGGAGTGCCTGGCTCTCACCTGGGCTATCGCAAAGTTTCGTACGAACCTATATGAACGCACCTTCGCAGTCATCACAGAACACCATTCGCTCTGCTATCTGTCAACCCTAAGGATCCTACAGGAAGACTTGGGCGATGGGCATTTCGATTGCAGGAGTACACGTTCTCTGTAGCGTACAAGTCTAGCAAGCTTCACAGTGATGCCGACTGCTTAACTCGACATCCTGTTGATCCATCCGACTCCTCTGAGTTGGAAGCTGATGCCAACATCCTAGCCACAACAGATTTTCTGCAAATAGCCGACGAACAACGCCGAGATCCATCGCTGCTATCGATGATTGACCGTCTTCAATCCGGCCATAAATACCCTTCACTGAGCCTATTTTTCTTCAAGACAACGTTTTGTACCACCGCAACTTACAGCTTGATGGCGTGGAACATTTGCTCGTCGTCCTACGTCATCTGCGCAAGGACATCTTGCAAGAACTTCACAACGCCCCAACCTTCGAACATTTAGGTGTCTCCAGAACCATTGACCGCGTCCGCTGATGGGCATTCTGGAAGGGCTTTTATCGTTCCGTTCGCCGCTACGTTGCAGCTTGTGACCTGTGCCAGCGTCGGAAGAAGCCTACATCTCTCCCTGCCAGTCACCTTCAACCTATTGAAGACCCAGCCGAGCCGTTTATTCGCGTGGGTTCGGATTTGTTAGGTCCCTTCCAAACATCGGCTTCGGGAAACAAAAAAAGGACAGCATATTCACGGAGTGAATGATGGAGAGTGGGGCGAAGCAATCGTCCGTCCATGCGTCCGTCTGTATGATCGTCCATGCGTCTGTTCGTGCGCCCGTCCCTGCGTTCGTTCATGCATCCGCCCCTGCGTCCGTTCATGCGTCCATCCATGCATCTGTCTGTGTGTCCGTTCGTCCATCTATTCAACACTCCAAGTCCCACCATTACGCATCTTTTTATCATATATTCCCCATATAGAAGCACCGCCATTCAATGAACATTCCAAGGACAAAATGAGAGGTGGCACACGCACACTTTCTTACGGCTTGCGCTTCGGATCTACTTCCCAACTTCAACCACCTTGAGTTCATGGTATATACTAGTTCACTGTATTCATGGCACTGCGGCCTAATGCTCGCTAAACCTTTCTAAAACCAAGGAGGTTACGCCCAGCGAGTATAACGTAGCAACCTTTCCCTGTCAGATAGTGCTCAATGTACATGCCAATGGCTGCTAATGGGGATCGCAGCGTGCGCGTTGACTAAAAGCCGAATGCTCCTGTCTCTCATTCCCCATTATCAGCCATTGGCATGTACATTGAACACTATTTTTATTGTTAAACAATGCACAGAAGAAATCTCTCACCGGCACCACCTTGGAGGTCAAATGTTATACATATTTCGTGTATGTGCCACTAGTGGTTACATACGAGGGACGCACAAGCCACGCCATAAGGAGCTTCGCCCCTGAAAGAATATCAGTAGCTACGGATTATGCCACTCGGTATGCAATTACTCGAGCGCTACCGACCAGCTGCACAATGGACGTCGCAGATTTTCTACTCTAAGACATCATCCTTCAGCATGGCGCTCCTCACCTACTCACGGCTACCATGGCCGCTGCTTCTTGACCCGTGTGGTTGACGACCGCCTTGGATCCTGTGCTACGTGGCACAACTTTACGACTTCTTACCACCCTCAGACTAACCGACTTACTGAATGCCTCAACCGCGCACTGACGGACTTGCTTGCTATGTATGTTTCTGACAATCACACCGATTGGGACACTGCCCTTCCGTTTGTAACCTTCGCCTACAACTCGTCGCGCCATGAAACTGCCAGCTACTCACCATTTTACCTTCTCTTTGGCCGAGATTCCTTACTACCTTTCGATACCCTGCTTGCGCATGACCACTTCCATCCACCACTTCGTACGCACAAGATGCCATTCCCATGCTCTGATCGCACGTACAGTAGCCCGCGCCAGGTTCTGATCGTCCTAGAGAGCACAAAAGTCGCTTTACGGCAGCCGAAATAAGGATGTAAATTTTTCTCCGGGATCTCCCGTGCTACAGTGGCAGCCATTACGTCGTGTCGCAGGTACGAGAAACTTTTATCGCAGTATGTTGGGCCTTACCGAGTTCTGCGCCAAGCCACACCTGTCACCTATAAAATTTCTCCTACTACAAACCCCACCGTTACATCCAGAAGTGATATTGTGCATGTTTCTCGGCTGAAGCCCCATCACAGTGACCCACCCGTCTAATAAAAGCACGCACCGGGACGGTGCTTTGCCGCCCGGGGTAATGTCACGGGTATTGAAAGGCACCTCAGGCATGAGTGCAGAAATGACGCAGAAGAGATGAAGACGACGATGTTGTTGTGGGGCTTGTCTGGACTGCCCTGTTGTCCTACATTCTTGCACACTGTGTGCAGTGTTAGCCAAACTGGCGTTAACTTATTAAATACTCCGCGTTACAATATGAATAAACTCTTCCGCCACGCTGACTCCGACATGTCCGAAAAGAAAAATGTCCAACTTCTCATGTGTGGAGTTAAGCAGAATCTTTTCACCGGGCTGATCAGGTACCCGCCAAAGACGGTCGACGAATTCATTTCAGAAGCATCTACGATAGAGAAGACGCTCGAGATGCGCACGCGGCAATACAACCGTAGCTTCTCATGTACAAGCTACTCTGGCATTCAAGCACTAGAAACCACTGACTTGCGTGAGACGATCCCAGTGATCGTGCAAGAAGAGCTGCGAAAATTGCTTCCTTCAGCGCAGCTTCACGGGGAATCCATCGCGGACGTCGTACGCCATAAGACCCAGCAATCGCTGGGCGTTCCTCAGCCTCAAGAGCCGCAGCTGCAAGTCATGAACTATGCTGCTGCAGCCCGCCGCCACACCCTTCCTCCACGCGCACGCCATGACGCCACCCCTTACACTTCCATCGCCAGACGCCACTACCACCGACGTCCTTCCATTTTGCCAGCGGGCCAGCGCAGCGCGCCAAGGAAAAGTGACCTTTGGCGTGTGCCCGACAACCGCCCCCTCTGCTACCACTGCGGCAAGACTGGGCACACCTATCTCCGTTGCCAGTACTGACATATGGGTCTACGGAGCTTCGACGTCAACGCGCCATGTCCACAACGCGGTGAGGGACCACATGACATCGCCGACTACCTCGTAGGAGCGCACTCGACGCCCCGACGACCTTATCGTGCGCCGTCGCCAAGCCACTACGCCTCACCGCACCGCGGGCAGTTCACCGGCCCTGCTCGGGGCCAATCTCCGAGCCCTTACTCAGACAATCAAGGGCAGCAACCGATGGAGGTGCGGTTGCTGTGCGACGAACTGCCGAAGATCCTCCGACGACGACGCCGCGGCGAAACTTTCCGAACACGATGCCAACCAGGCCGAGCCCTGATGACGAAACCTCACGCACCGAAGACGACCTGACGACGCATCATGGATGCAACCGAACAAGCCGACGCTGCCGTGACTCACCGCCACGACCCAACGGCAACGTCAGGCGACGAACTAGTGACATCGACGTTCTCATCGACAGCCACAGCATCGCAACTCTTGTCGAAGCCGGAGCGGACTATTCTGCCATCAATTAGATTTTCACCGCGAAGTTGAAGAAAGTCCAGACCGCATGGGGAGGTCCCGAAATTCGAACTGCTGGAGGCCATCTCATAACGCCCGCTGGGCTTTGCACAGCAAGAGTCGTCATCATTAAGCGGACTTACCCTGCGAGTTTTGCAATCCTACAAGAGTGCTCCAGGGATGTGATACTCGGGATGGACCTCCTTTGTGAACACGATGCTGTCATCGACCTGAGGTCTGAGTCAATCACACTAACCTTAGAAGAAGCACTGCCGCCCCTCATGATGCACCCGACGTATGCCTTGATTGCGATGGAAGAGCAGGTCACCGTTCCACCTTTCTCCAACGTAATCATTTCTGTCGGCGCTGAAGAACACCCAAACATTGACGGCGTCATTGAGGGCGATCAGCACCTACTTCTAAACCGTCATATTTGCGTTGCAAGAGGCATAGCCAAGCTGCGTGGAAGCAAAACAAAGATATTGCTAACAAACTTCAGCCAAGAATCTAGGCACCTCAGTGTTGGTACGACCGTTGCCTACAATGACGAATTCGTGGACGCCAGCAACGCTTCTACCCTCCTCGATGCTGTCATATGTTCTTCTACAAATAGTTGTCCCCAACCAGATTTCGACGTCAACCCGAGACTTCCGAAGCGTGAGCAAAACCAGCTCGAAAACCCTGCTTCAACAATTCAAGGACTCGTCATCCTCCTAAATTCGGAAAACCCCAGTCGCGAAACATCGCTATCTAATAGAAGATAATGCTGAAATGCTCGACCAGTTAGGCAGAACCCGTACCGAGTTTCAACGCGTGAACACGAGGCCGTGAAGAAACAAGTCGACGAAATAATACGAGATCACATCATTCAGCCGTCCAAAAGTCCGTGGATGTCACCCGTGGTCTTAGTGAAGAAGAAGGACGGCAACCTACGCTTTTGCGTTGATTACCACCGCCTAAACAAGATCACCAAGAAGGACGTGTACCCTCTTCCACTTATAAAAGATGCTCTGGATTGTCTGCGCAACGCGAAAGACGGGTGACAGTCGAGTCTTCCATATCTCATCTGAGGGCGATTTATCTATTTTCCGATAAAGACCAGCAGGCCGAGTAGCTAACTTATTGCCTGAACGTATTGCGTTAATGTCATCTTATTTTTCGACTATGCAACTTCAGTACTTTTTTTAAACCCATGCCTCTCTGCAACTCACTTCAATGCACGAAGTCTAAAATAACATTATGATGAAATATCCGATTTTCTGGCCTCTTTAGATCACAAGTTTTCACTTCTCTGCATGTCAGAGACTTGGCTATCTCACGCAGACGGCAGTTTATACGGATTCCCCTCTTATACTTCCGAATACTGCCACCGTACACAACAAAGCTATGGCGGTGTCGCTGTTTTTGTATCTGCAAATCTTCGTTACAAACGGCGGAACGACATAATATTCTCGGTGCCAAATAGTGAAGCTGTGTGGATTGAATTAGAGGATGTCAATCAAACAATTGTCGTTTGCTTATATCGGTCGCCTTCATCGTCTGTATCTGCCTTTTGCAATAAATTGAACATTGTGCTTGGTAAATTATCTTCAGATAAGAAAAATGTTCTCATTCTTGGTGACATTATTATAAATTTGCTAGATGACTGCAGCGCCGCTACTATTGCTTACACTGAGTGCCTTCATGGTTTTGGCCTCAAATCTTTAGTTTCCCTTCCAACCAGATGTACTCCAGGGTCTTCGTCCACATATTTTCTAACCATATGTGTCCTCCTGTTTGCGGTGTACTTGAGAATAACATCGCGGATCATTTCCCTATCTTCTTTAAACTTCCTTGTCATAAACCTTGTGATAATTTCGATAAAGCTGTGATCAACAAAGATGACTATATTACACAGGTTTCCAAGCTAAAATGGTCTTCCATAAACTCAGAATCAGACGTAGATTAAGCATTTAATGAATTTTCAGATAGCATAAAACAGTGTATCGTAAATTTGACCAGAATCGTAAGGTGCCGGAGACATATCCCTGCGTTGCACAATCCCTGGTTAACAAATGGCCTTCTGACTAGCTTACGCTAAAATGACAACCTTTACCGCAAAGTTAAAAGGCACCCTTTCAACATTCGACTCAGAACGCGGTATAAAGTTTACTGCAATCAACTCAACAAGCTACTAAAGGAAGCCAAAAGAATATATTACGAATGTCGAATAGCTGAGGATGGTTCTGATGCAAAGCGACAATGGAAAATAATAAATTCTTTTTTAAATAGATCTAGTCGGGATGAACCGATAACAAATATGAAGTCATCACGTGGCTTCTATACCAAACCATTAGATATTGCCAACACTTTCAATGAATTCTTCTGTGGTCCCACTTCCGAGGAAAACAACAATAATCAAGTATCACCTCAGCGTTGCTTACAATCAATGTACTTATTTCCAACAGACCCACGCGAGATTATCAATGTCATAAATCATTTAAAGGTGACGGGCGCAGATCTAGAATAAATCAGTTCAGCAAATATAAAATTACTCGCTCATTGCATCGCTAGCCCTTTATCCTGTATCACTAAATCTTCACGAGTAGAATATTTCCAAGACAGCTAAAAAAAGCTAAAATTATTCCCGTGCTTAAGAAAGGAGACCGGTCTTGCATTTCAAATTATCGTCCTATCGGTATTCTCCCCCTTTTTAACAAAGTCATTGAAAAGTGCATTGAAAAACGCCTTACCACATACCTTTCAAAATTTAATATTCTTTCCTCAAATCAATTCGGCTTCAGGACGGGTTCTGCGACTGACTACGCTTTACTTTCTTTCACAGATAAAATAAAAAACGCCATTGATTCTGGTTTCTACGCAGGAGCAGTTTTCATTTATCTGTCAAAAGCATTCGACTATATCAATCATGACATCCTCATTTCTAAACTACGGGCAGTAGGGGTCGACGGGCCCGTGCTGAAGCTTATAAAGAGTTATTTAACAGACAGACAACAGGCTGTGTCAGTTGGTTCCTCGCTTTCCAACTTTGAAATAACAAACAAGGGTGTTCCGCAGGGATCGATACTTGGCCCACTACTTTTCATACTTTACATAAATGATTTGGCTAACCACCTATCACAATCAGAAGCTTTCCTTTACGCAGACGACACGACATTGCTTGCTAGTGATCGATCACTAACTGCTCTTACATCGAAGTTAAATACTAATTTGAACAATATTTTAGCATGGTGCCACCTTAATTTGCTGAAAATAAATACCACCAAGACTTCATTCTTGCTTTTTTCATACCAGTCACAGAACACCAGAAATTCTTCCCACTATCATTCTCGATTCTCATGTCATTAGTGCAGCTGATGAATGTTCATTTCTTGGTGTTACTTTAGATTCTAACTTGAAATTTACGAAACACATCGCCCATTTGAAGCGCAAAATTGCTCCAGGTATTAGAATTTTATTAAAGCCAGGTACTACTTCAGCAAACCTACAGTACTAACATTGTTTTATTGTTTGATTCACAGTCATCTGAACTACAGCATCACCTCATGGGGTACCAAATATGCAACTCACATAGCACCACTGCAACATTTACAAAATCAGGCCATCCGTATATTATCGTTCAGCTCATTCAGCTGCTGTGTGTCCGACATTCTTCATAATAGCAGAATTCTACCATTAGACAACCTTGTTAAATACAATTTATCCATAGTGTTATTTAAAATAATGAAGAACCCTCCTCCAGTAAACATATTTCCAGACGCTGTTCTAGTAAACACCAACCGACCAAGATTTCCAGCTAAGAACAATTTATTATTGCTATTAGTCCGTACTGATTATTGAAAACACTCTGGTAATTTCACGTCCTTATCAATTTGGAACAGTCTTCCCCTTAACGTTAAGCAGTCTTCATCATTAGCTATTTTTAAAAACACATTTACTTTTTTGCTGGATACCATAGAAGTCTAAGATGTGCAATATTATGCACACCTGTTCATATTCATGCACTCTTAATGGTGCCACAGCCACTCATCTTTTTCTTGCTTTTTTCATTCCTCTGTTCGTTTCGTCAATAATATTTGGGTTTTCTTTCATTTTTTATATGTTCTTTGCAGTGTTTTGTTGTACTTATGATTGTTAAAATTCGTTTTCTTAATCTGCATTCCATTGATTTGTATAACCTATTCCACGTTGCTGCACTTTACTTGTGCATATTTATCACATTTTCTGACAGGAGGTCCCCCTTCAGCCGAGTGCTCTGGGACCTCCTTCTGTACGTTTATGTAAGCATGTATGTTTTGTACGAAAGTAAAAATAAATAAACTGAAACTGAAGTATTTTTCGTCGATGGACCTCCAGACCGTCTATTGGCATATTGAGGTCGACAAAAGAAATCGAAAGAAGACTGCCTTTATCACACCAAACGGCCTTTTCGAGTTCAAGGTCATGTCATTTGGTCTTTGCTCGGCGCCTGCGACGTTCCAGCGTGTTAAGGACACTGTGATGGCAGGATTAAAGTGGCAGACTTGCCTCGTATACTTGGACGACGTCGTCGTGTTTCCCCGAGCCTCGATGAGCATCTCAGGCGTCTTGAAGCAGTACTTACAGCTATCGAGACCTCCGGACTCACCCTAAAGCCCGAGAAGTGCCGCTTCGCGTACGAGGAGCTCTTGTTTCTGCGACATGTGGTTAGCAAGTCTGGAGTCCATACCGACCCGCGGAAAACAGCCGCCATCGCCAATTTTCCACCACCCACAGACAAGAAGGCAGTACGCCGATTGCTCGGATTGCACGCCGATTACAGGCGTTTCGTCAAGGAATTTTCACAGATCACCGCGCCGCTAACTGACCTCACGAAAACCGACGTCGAATTCAGGTGAGACACGGCACAAGAGGAGGCATTTCAGAAGGTTAGGTGACGCCTGCAGACATCGCCACTACGTGTACATTTTGACGAACACGCCGAAACAGAAGTGCTCACCGACGCAAGCAGCATAGGACTCGGCGCCGTCCTTGTTCAAAAGACCAACGGCCTGAAAAGGGTTATCAGTTATGCTAGCCGGTCACATTCCAAGGTCGAGGCCAACTATTCAACAACAGAAAAGAAGTGCTTCGCTATCATCTAGGCAGCGTCTGGATGTCGCCCTTATCTCTACGGGTGGCCTTTCAAAGTTGTGAGTGACCACCATGCCCTGTGTTGGCTAGCTAACTTGAAGGACCCTTCAGGTTGCCTCGCACGGGGGAGCCTAAGACTTCAAGAGTTCGGCATTACCGTCGCGTACAAGTTCGGGAGAAAACACTTCGACGCCGACTTCCTCTCTCATTCCCCCGTGGCTCTACCACCGCAAGATTGCCAGGTTGATGTGTACTTCTTAAAAACCATAAGTGCCGACGGCGTCGCCGAGCGACAGCGAGCCAACCCTAAACTTGGAGGGCTAGTGCAATACCTCGAGGGTCTGACTAGTGTAGTCCCAAAAGTGTTCAGGCGGGGTCTGGCATCATTTTTCTTGAAAAACAACGTCCTTGTTAAGAACTTTTCTCCAGCCCGACCCAGCTACCTCATCGCTGTACCTTCGGTGATGTGACCCAAAATTGTGCAGGCCCTTCACGACAACCCAGCGGCTGGCCACCTTGGTTTTTGCCACACGCTCGCGAGAATACAAGAAAAATACTACTGGTCAAGCCTTGCCGACGACGTCCGTCACTACGTGAGGACATGCCGGGACTGTCAGCGACGCAAGACACCGCCGACAAGGCCAGCAGGACTTCTGAAGGCCGTCGAACTACCTCGCCGACGATAACAGCAATTCGGTGTGGACTTACTTGGGCCGTTTCCTACATCGGCTGTCGGGAACAAATGGAACGTCGTACCTACCGACTACCTTATTTGCAATGCCGAGACAAAAACCCTGCCCAAAGGTAGTGCTTCAGTGGTAGCCAAATTCTTCGTCGAAAACATCGTCCTGCGTCACGGCGACCCTGAAGTCCTAATGACCATGTTATGACTGTCGTCAGTAGGCGCCAAAACCAGCGTCCAGTGGCGGGAAGCGACAAAGGGATTAGAAGACGGTCCGTGAGCCAAAGTCCCTACAAGCAATTCTTTCGGGCCGGCTTTTTTAGCGAGACGGTGAAGCAGACCGACCGCACAGGTCATGACTCCGCGATTCAAGTATCTACTCCTTGGCTGCCCTTCCAGGGAAAGGCGGAAGAAATAACTCAACCGCCAAATTGTTCCGGAAGAGAACCCCACTTCCCCTCTCTTCATAGCATTGCGTTGGGAGATGCAATACCTATTCGGTGGACCGTGTGTCATTGCCTGATTGGCTGTGGGCACTGTTTTGTATTTGTGATTGGTGTTTCAATCAAGGAGGAGGAGCCGGACAGGGCTTAAAGCGACGCCGCGGAGTGTTGGACGTCGCTCTGAACCATGCTCTGAACCATGTTCAACTACCACGCTCGTTGTTTGTGAAACCCCTAACCTTTCTATGCTGTAAATAAGTGCAAATAGTGCCATAAACCTGTTTGTTTTTCGCATCCTCATCTTGCCAGCGTTCGTTTCCTCAACCCGAAGAGACACCACGCTACCACAAAAGACCGGGTGAACTCCAGTCGGCAACAACGGGTGCTCAGCGCTGGGATCCGGAGCGACTATTGGTGAACAGCTCTGAGGTCCACAACAACAGGTGGCAGCAGTGCGATACGAAGCTACAAGAGACACAACAGTCGGCCCATGGAAAGCAGCTAGGCTTGAGACATGGATCACGTGTGGTTGAGTGCTTGGCTTTTCCTTTGAATGAACCAGGTTCTAAAAAAGGATAAATTTTAGAACTGGTAGTTAACTTTGACGAAAAACTCAGTTTCGCCGTTTCGGGAAGTTTTTTTGGAAGTAGCGAGCACTCAGTACGATCATGGACTTACGGGACTTGCAGAAGTCAGACTTGTTGCTGTTGTGTGAGGAGTTCGGGGATCGGTACAAAGGGTTTTGTACGAAAACCCATAATCATAAAAGCGATTATTGATTTGGGGGCTGATGATAAACTAAGTGAAGATTGGGACCTCATCATTAAAAGAAAGTTAAGAGCAGCTCAGATGTAAGGAAAGGGGGAAGACGAAAGACTTGACCTCAAGATAAAGTTTTTCGAACGAGACTATGAGTTGAGTAAGAGGTTGGAACCCCAGTGAGGAGTACTTCTCGACAATGAGGCAGAGTTCGAGATGTCTAGGTACATGCAGCCATATGAGGTATCATGCGATACGGGCCTGTATCTTTGATTCTTTGAACGAAAGTGTAGGCAACTGTCGTGTGAGCGAGACACCTGGTCTCAGAAGCTACTCACGGTTCTGCCCTGCGAGGCAGCGGATGTTGTTGCGCGACATAGTGAGCAGGAGGCGAACAACTACGAAGTTGTTAAAGCAGAGCTAATCAGATAATTTGGAACTTGTGTTAGCAAAAAGAAAGAAAGACTCCGACCGGATTCTGCAAGCGTGGCGCGTCATAAGTCGTGAGAAGAAGAGATCGCGCCAGAGAAGGGCCCGCGTATTCTAGAATCTATCAAGGTAGAGCATGTGGAGAACGAGGCCTTGGCTGGTCTGGAGGTAGGAACGATGTCGAAAGACGCTCCTTGCTTGGATTAGCAAGGTTCCAGCAGCCCTAATGGGCCCTGTAAGGAGCTGGAAAACTTCTTCGTGCCTCAAGAGGGTGTTTCGACATCATCAAATATGGGCATGATTAGCGCAATGGCTCATGAGAGCGATACTGTGACGCTTCAGCAGTTTAGCAATATCGTCGAGGTAGTACGCAAAAATCGCCGAAAAAGAAAGAACCGGAAGCATACGGCACTGCGCAAGCCTAAGACAGGTCCCACTCCGTCGCGAGAAAGACGGAAGGGTAGACCGTTAACCAGTTTCAGGAAACGTCAATGTTGGCGTTCAGAGAGGCACAAGCGGTGAGCCAGGTGGGGAGAAGGAAATTGAGGTATGTCACCCCAATGAAACGTGCGGTTCAGTTCGACGACTTCGGGAAAACGGCCTTGCCCGAAGGGTCAAAGTCGAAAGGGCAGAGTGGCTAAATACCGCGTAGAGGAAAACACAAATAG
Organism: Rhipicephalus annulatus; assembly: GCA_013436015.1. Taxonomy (NCBI): domain Eukaryota; kingdom Metazoa; phylum Arthropoda; class Arachnida; order Ixodida; family Ixodidae; genus Rhipicephalus; species Rhipicephalus annulatus. The sequence goes on from WOVY01013558.1 coordinate 217,587, forward strand.
AAAATCGCACACATTTCACACCCACTTCTTGCATTTCTTTCACATTCCTGAGGAAAGCTGACTGAAGGGCCGAATGAGCTATGACAGCAGGGCACCGCGCAGTGTTTGTGCGTTGTGCAGCCTCTGGCGTGCTCGAAAACCACCGGGACCGCTACCCCATTGTGTGCGATTCAAAAGAATAAAGGTAAAAAAGGGGGAACGGTCAGTTAGAGTATTTCTAGCAGGCGCGTTAAATATGGTTACTTAGTGCTGCATTAGAGATGCATATTTAGGTCCTTTTAATTTTGTAAGTTACGTGATGCGGTGTATAATTTTCAGAGGAAAAACCGCCAAACCAAAATCTGTCTGTCTGTCCGTCCATCTAGTGAACACCCCATGTACCACCATCTCGCATCTTTTCATCATATATTCATCATATAGAAGTACCGCTATCCAGTGGACATTCCAAGGACTAAACGAGAGGTGGCTACCTACTATACTACGATGACAGCTACTACTACATACATCGCGGAAGCACGACCCACGGCATAAAGAGTTTCCCTTCAAAGGCTGAAAGTTAGCATCGAAGGCCTTCAATTATTAGGGCGAATATGCGCAGAAGTTCAAAACTGGAAAATTGTGTTATTTTTCTAGTATTTTCAAAAGGTAGGTGTAATGTCGTATGCCTTCACTTTCACGTGGATGTGACGTGAATGAGAATTTCAAGTAGCAAGTTGTTAGCGTAGACCAAAGATTTTGTAAAATGATTAAGCTTGGCGCAATACAGTGTAGATGTCGTTGCGTGATCTGAGAATTGAGAGCCATTGGTGCTTGGTTTTAGCAAAAAACTGTGCATTATTGTAAGGTGCTCTGGATGAGTATAGCACCTTGGAATATTTTTGTGTTGTACACAGAGTGACACCGTAAAGAAAGAAGGTTAGAAAAACTGTGAAGGATTGTGTGTTCGGTTAATAGTGCCGTGTATTTCGTAATGCTGTAGAAATGAGAGTAATCGAACGCTCAGTAGAGACCAGTGAGCCCCGCCTTGGTGGTCTAGTGGCTAAGGTACTCGGATGCTGACCCGCAGGCCGCGGGTTCGATTTCCGGCTACGGCGGCTGCATTTCCGATGGAGGCGGAAATGTTGCAAACCCGTGTACTCAGATTTGGGTGCACGTTAAAGAACCCCAGGTGGTCAAAATTTCCGGAGCCCTCCAATACGGCGTCTTTCATAATCAAATGGTGGTTTTAACGTTAAACCCCACAAATCGATCAATCAGTAGAGACCAGTGAGTTTTGTCCAGAGACATTAGCATAGACAGTTTTGCTTTAACCGAACGAACCAGCTAGTGGAGCTTGAAGGCAATGACTGTTCTGTATGTTTTGTTAGTTTTTTTTATGACGATTGATCAAGTGATTATATGAGCAGATTACAAAGCTTTCCCTAAACGTTTACGTAGACAATGGACTATAGGTCACCGTGTAGGGGAGGCTTTTGGATGGCTGGTGAGCTTTATGTTTAGTAGACGGTTATTAGCGGTCGTAAACAGAGAAAGACCTTAGGACAATAGTAGCGCTCGCGGATTCGGAGTTAGTTCAGCGGTCGCATACTTGACCGACGCTCTCAGCGGGACAAAACCGATGAAAGTGGTTAGTGATGAAAGGGAGCAGGCAGCCTTCTCAAAAGCAAAAGGGCAGTACTGATCGTCGTACGGTTTTGAGAGTTCCCTATTACGACTGAGAATTCCCGGTTCAGTGTTATGGAAGAGATCAAGTCCTAGGTGCCCTTATATGTAATGACGACAGTGGCAACGAGTATGATGCGATCTATTTGAGCCAGAAATCGGGCTTTCGAGAGATGAAGTACAGCGCTTCAGGAAAGGAGTGCGCTTACCTTGTATAGGGCATTCATTAGTGGCAGTGCTATCTCAGGAGGGCTAAAATTGAAGTATAGACAGACCATTGTCCCCTTACGTGGCTGCAAACCGTGTTATCGAAGAACAGTCGCCTTGTGAAGTGGAGCTTGATTTTTCAAAAATATCATTTTGACATTAGGTATAAGAAGGGCAAATTAAATGGAAATGCTGACGCGCTCAGCCGCTCTTTCCAAGCTATCTAGGCGTGCTATTGATGTATCAAAATTGATATTTTAGTTTTTTTTCGTGCAACCTATTAGGTGAATTGTATAAGGTAGCACGTCTGGTTTCTCAGCGCAAGTGAGTCCTGAGAGTTTTGAGTGTAAGCTTTTTCTTAAAGCTTGTAATGAAAATTGATTTGCCATCCCTCTTTTGGCTTGGTTTGTTCGAAGGGGGCCAAGTGCTTGCTTGTGCATGTGATCGAGTTTCAGAGACGCTGTCGAAGTTTTTGGCAATTACTCAGACAATGCGACAAGCGAAAGCTAGTTCCTGGCATTCATCTACAGACCCTTTTGTCGTCCCTTCGAGCAGCAGCGGTAACTGCTGCCCTCCTTGACTCATCTGGCGAGGGTGAAGCTGTTATGACCGTCGTCAGTAGCCGCCATGTTGTCGCTGAGAAACGTAGCAGGGCAGCGCTCCCACGCCAGGAACTCCATTTATCTCATAAATAGCGTCCAGTGGCGGGAAGCGAGAAGGCGATTAGAAGACGGTCCGTGAGCCAAAGTCCCTACAAGCAATTATTTCGGGCCGGCTTGTTTAGCGAGACGGTGAAGAAGACCGACCGCACAGCTCGTGACTCCGCGATTCAAGTATCTACTTCTTGGCTGCCCTTCGAGGGAAAGGCGGAAGAAACAACTCAACCGCCAAATTGTTCCAGGAGAGAACCCCCTTTCCCCTCTCTTCAGAGCATTGCGTTGGGAGATCCAATAACAATTCGGCGGACCGTGTGTTATTGACTGATGGGCTGTGGGCGCTGTTTTGTATGTGTGATTGTTGTTCCAATCAAGAAGGAGGAGCCCAACAGGGCTTAAAACGACACCGCAGTGTTGGCCGTCGCTCTGAACCATGCAACGGTTCAACCAGCACGCTCGTGGTTTGTAAAAACCCTAAGCTTTCTACGCTGTAAATAGGTGTAAATAGTGCTATAAACCTGTTTGTTTTTTCACCCTCATCTTGTCAGCATCCGTTTCCTCAACCAGAAGTAACGCCTCGCTACCACAAAAGACCGGGTAGACCCTGGTCTGCCACATCGGGTGCTCAGCGCTGGGATTCGGAGCGACTACTGGTGAACAGCTCTGAGATCTGCAACAACCGACAGAGGTACGGCATGAACGGCTGAGTTAACCCAGGCATTTTTTGCAAGCAGCCAGATAAGCCACCGCCGTACGACAGCGTACCACCGACAGACGAGTGGCCTCATCGAGCGCCTAAACAAGACCATTGCTGACATGCTGGTCATGTACGTCGACGTCAAACACAAGACGTGGGATGCCACCATTCCGTGCGTGACCTTCACATAAACACCACCGTTCAAGAAACGACGCAGATGACGCCGTACAAACTGGTCTGCGGAAGGACCCCTGCAACGACGCTCGACGCCTTGTTACCCAACGTCACCGACGAAGAAAACTTCGATGTGAGCAAGTACCTCAGTGCGCCGAAGAGGCTCGACAACTCGCCCGCAACCGCATCAAGAGCCAACAGATGACGGATAGCCGCCGTTACAATCTTCGACAGCGCTTCGTGGAATACCAGCCCGCTGAACATCTTTGGGTATTGGCGCCCATACGCCGACGCGACCTCAGTAAAAAACTTCTGCGCCGGTATTTTGGACCAGACAGGGTAATTCGACGTCTCGGCCCACTCGATTACGAGGTTGTTCTCAACGGCATCACGCACTCTCGATGACGCCGATCGCGACCTGAACTCGTCCATGTCACGCGTCTCAAGCCGTTTTATGCTCGTTAATGAACTCAAACAGTGTATTAGGGGCGAAGCTCTTTATAGCGGCACCCGTTCGTCCCTCTTAGCTGTTGTAGTATGTAACAAGTATAACATTTTGACCTCCAAGCTGGTGCCAGTGAGAGATTTCTTCTGTGTGCTGTTGACCAATAAAAATAGTGCTCAATCTACATGCTCATGGGTGCTAATGGGGAATGAGAGACAAGAGCATTCCGCTTTTAGAAACGCGCACGTTGCGATCCCCATTAGCAGCTATTGGCATGTACATTGAGCACTATCTGACAAGAAAGGGTTGCTACGCTATACTCGCTGGGTGTAACCTCCTTGGTTTTAGAAATGATTAGCGAGCGTTGGGCCGCAGTGCCATTAATACAGTGAACTAGTAAATAGCATGAACTCGAGGTGTTTAAAGCTGGGAGGTAGACCCGAAGCGCAAGCCGTAAGAAAGTGTGCGTGTGCCACCTCTCGTTTAGTCCTTGGAATGTCCGCTGGATGGCGGTGCTTCTATATGGGGATTATATGATGAAAAGATGCGAGCTGGTGGTACTAGGAGTGTTGAATAGATGGACGAACAGGCACACAGACATAAGTATGAATGGACGCATGAACGGACGCAGGGGCAGATGCATGGACGAACGCAGGAACAGACGCACGCATGGACGGGCGGATAGACGCATGGACGGTCACACAGACGGACGCATGGACGGACGAATGCTTCGCCCCACTCTGCATTATTCCCTCCGTGAATATGCTACCAATTTTTCGTTGCTGTTGTTGTTGCAGCTGCTGCATCGCAATTATTATTTTAATTGTACTTTGTTACATTACTTTTGTACTTTCATCTTCTGTCAAAGCATTGGGATGACGCCTTTTTAAGAGGGGGCAATGCCACGTACCTTTCTTCAAGTTTTGTTATCGCCATGTTACAAAATGTTCAGCGCTATTTAAGCCTACGTTGTTAGAGAGGCTTCGCGGCTGATCGTTTTATTTAGAGTAGGCCCTCTTCCCGAATTTTTCAAATTATTCTTGAAACAACGTCGCCTCTGGCGATAACACTAGAATGTTCGATGGAATGTGTATAGGTGCCGACACGCTTCACTACTTGTCAGTTGATCTACGAACGACACTCCCTTTGCCGCTATCAGTCCAAGACTGCTACCGTAGTCCGACTTTCCGTTTACTGGGCACAGGTTCGCCCAAATAAACACTTTACTATTCGACTCGCAGTGTGCTGCATTCGTCCAGTCATGACCCCATGACAATATATAGAACGTGATCAGTGACGGCTTAGAGAAGACCGCCATAAATGATAAGCAGAACTTGGCCAGAGCTTACCACGCACTCTTTCTCAGTGAGAGAAAAATTACACTCGGCTTTTTTGAGGGTTCGACTCATGTAAGCGATCCCACATTTGTCGTATCCTGGTTTTCATTGAGCCAATACTGCCCCAAGGCTGACACGGCTAGTGTTGGTATGGATCTCCGTAGGCCCACTGGAGTCTAACTGGCGTAGTATTGGAGGAAGTATTATTAGGTGCTGTAGTGTGATAAACTATTCGTCGCCCTTTCGTGCCCAAGCAGAAATGCCTCTGGAGGCAGTCAGTAGATTGGTAACAGTAGAGATGACAAAAGCGAAGTCACGCACAAATTGTCAAACATATGAGCAAAGTGCGATAGCACGCCCCGCCGCGGTGGTCTCGTGGCTAAGATACTCGGCTGCTGACCCGCAGGTCGCGGGATCAAATTCCGGCTGCGGCGGTTGCATTTCCGATGGAGGCGGAAATGTTGTAGGCCCGTGTGCTCAGATTTAGGTGCACTTTAAAGAACCCCAGGAGGTCGAAATTTTCGGAGCCCTTCACTACGGTGTCTCTCATAATCATATGATGGTTTTGAGACGTTAAACCCCACACATCGATCGAAAGTGCGATAGCACTTCGAAATGTCTTCTCTGAATATGGATTCGGATATTTGGCCACGGTACAAAGTGTCGCCAAGCACAGGAGAACACCATCCTCTCTGATGACATGGCCCAGTATAGTGACCTGGCGTGCGGCAAAATGGCACTTCTTAAATGTTCAGCTTCAGGTCAGCAGAGGTGAGACACGTGATATTTGTGCGAAGACGAGCAATGTGAGTCGAAAAGTCGCGAGGAAAAAATGAAGATGTCGTTGAAGTACCAGAGGTCGTAGCCGAGAAGAATGGTGGTCATCACGCCATCAAAACTAACTGGGGCATGGCAGAGCCCGAACGGCATGATGTTCAACTTATACATTCCATCAGGCGTCACGAATCCAGTCTTCCATCAATGAGCGTTCTCCATTAAAACTTGCCATTATTCTGAACGTCAATCCGACCACACGAAAATTTTCTCTCCTTGCAAGCTATCGCGAGCATCTTCGAGGCGTAACAACTGGTATACAACCTTTTAAGTTATCTTATTGAGCGGGCGGTAGTCGACACAGAATATGATAGACCCACCCTTTTTGCACACAAGCACAGCAAGGGATGACCAGAACTCTGAGACGGCTGCATGACACCATACTTGAGCGGAGCATTTGATTTCTTTGTTAATAATGCGCCACTATTCTGCTGAAATTTGATATGGTTGTAGGCTAAAGAAGCTTGAGAACCGGTGTCAATGTGATCCGTGATGCTGGCTGTCAGACGCAAAGTTGGTTGAGTGGAGTCGAAGGAAGCGTGAAAATCTCGAAGAAGAGCCAACAGTTCGCGTCGTTGTGTTGGTGATAGTTTAGCGGCAAAAGAAGGGTGGGAGAAGCCTGGTGCGAAAGGTGTGGCCAACGGCGATGTCATGGGATTAAGCGGCAGCTGAGGTTGTGTTTCAGCGAACTCCAGAGAGCGCAGAGGGTAACCGTTTTTTATGTTGCCCAAAAATTTGTGCGAAGTTTATAAATTGACAATGATGGCAAGCTCGCATTTAGCATGATTGTAGCATCTGATTCTATGGTCAGTACGGGAAAGGGCAATTGTAGCTACAGCTGTGGACTAATACGTCAGACGGCTAAATACAATAGTTATGTCTGGAGCGGCACTACAGGCCAAGGCTACAAGGGCGTATGTCATTGAAGCTATGTTTATCTGCAGCAATGACAAGTTTGCAAGCTTTGGGCGGGGGGTGCATTAAAAAAGAGGTTTGCAGCGTGGAAGGGCGACTTGAGCACGCGAGCAGCGAGGCATCCCCGAAGACGCGAAAGAAAGTTCCACCAAAGAATGACTTCGTGGGAGCGTGACGGCCACACAAAATCTCAATTACGTAAAGTTCACCTCGGATAGCGACACGCGTAATGCACACATCTCAAGGTTTTATGCCCTGCGAGTTGGCTTTGCGGAACATCTTGCCCAACAGCGACGTGCTAACCTTTTTAACTTCCCCCTGTGGTCTTGCAATTAAGGAAAACAGCGGCCCCAGTGTTAATAGGGTTTCAGCGGTGGTTCCTTTAACATAGACGTTAGTAACGTTTTGCGGCGAGATAGATGGATGCCTTGGGCATTTCGACTTGCATGCAGCTGTTGCCTCCGAGTCTGCAGCGATCAGTTTCCCTTTTCTGTGGCAGGTTGGCGACGCGCAGGTGACGGAGAGTGCCGTCGGAAAGATGGTGACTTGTGCTTCCAGTAGGGTCGGTGATCATCAGTAATGTATCTTGGTGGCGCCCTTGAAGACGACGCAACAGGCCTGCCCACATTGTCAAACAGAGGAAGAGCTTGGTGACAGTGGTGGGTGGTGTGTCCATCGACAGCACAGTCGAAACAGATGGGTCAATTACCGGTGTGTTCCAAATGTCTGGACGTTGGTAAAATGGGGCCGAAAATCTTGTGAAGCGATGGGACGAAGCATTCGCGGTTGTAGGTGCAACATGGGGCAGCATGGCAGGATAAGAATAGGGCTGAGGCTGCTGCGTGGGGCGAGCAGCGACGGTGGCGTGTGTGAGAGACGCTATGACAAGTGATTGCTGAGGCATCGGTGGGAGGGCCTCAGTCACTTGGGTCCTATTGACGTGTTGAAGATTTGGAGCAAAAGCATGAGCAGTCTCATGCGTGAGCGGCAGCAGTGACAGCTGGCTGGCTACCTTTTCGTGGATGAACTCCTGGATTGTTTAAAGGAGCACTTGCTGATCGGCAGGACGGGAGAGCTACCTGCAAGCTTGTGAGCATGTCTGGCGTCGTGATAGCTTGACGGGCAATCGCACACTGCTCGCGCAACTCGCCGAAGCTTTCACAGTGGAAGACAAGTAATCATGGCGGGATTTCGGGCGAGCTCGAAAGATGCTTTGCTTGGTATCCTTGAAGATGTGCCTTATTTTCTCTTTCTTAGGCACGACATAGTTGCCGTGGTTGAATAGATTCAACACATTGTTGATGTTGCCCGTATAATTCTCGCCTGGTTGTTGCGCACGTTGACGAACGCTGCTAGGTGTGAACCCTGCGAGCCACAGGGCGTCCGAATACGCCCGTAAAAAATGTATCGAAAACCGACCACGTGGGAATATTATTCTCGTGGTTATTGAACCACCATTGTGCGATGTGCGTGAGATAAAACCTAACGGAACCAAGCTTACTTTGGTCTGCCCATTTGTTACTAGCACCGAATCATTCATACATCGAAAACTAATCTTCAAAATATGATTCAGCTGAGCCAGCGAAGGTAAAGGGATCTCGTTGAGAATACACGGTGATGCAAGTGATGGGAACGGCCTGAGATTCAACCTAGATAAGAGTGGTCGTGGTGGTGTCACAAGGAGGACAAAGTTTAAGTGAGCCAAGTTCTAGGCATGATCGTACGGGGAGACGGCGCAGATTCACCAAATGTCACGTCATTTATTCACGTTTTAACGTACTTGAAGAACGGGGGACGTCAAGAGAGTGAAATCTCAGTAAGCGCAATCTCAGGCCATGTGTCCGCAACCGACGCTGTGGCTAGCTTCCTGGCTTCTTCATTGTCGTCTCGGATTGTTCGCAAGATATTAAATTATTTCAAGTGAAATTGCTATGCATAGTCGCTGATAATTCTGCTTCTCCCATCCTTCATTTTTTCTCACATGCTGTTTGTTACCCTGTTTATTCTGTTAATACGGCTATTCATGTGAGCCATTGTATAATCACCAAAATGCAGTTTTGGAGAAACGGGGCTATTCATGCTGCTCATGCCTGTCTTTCTCATCATCTTGCTGAAAAATAAAGCATCCATTACTTACTATAACCGTCAATATCCCAAACCTTACAGGAAATCATATCTGACCTTGTTATCAGACAAACCTAATAAGTATAATTTAGATCTCTGGAACGTTCGACTAACTTAACCTATATACACAGAATAAATAGTGCTCCAGTACAAAACACCTTCGTAATTTTGTATTACAAACTTGGTTTTTCGTACTAGACGCAAGCATACTTTTACAACGTTGCTGCCACTCTTGTAGGTGCACGCCATTGCATTCGTTATTGTAAGCTTTGAAAGTGTTCTTGAAACGTTGAGAATAACCTTTGGAAATTGATTTATCTGATAAATTCGAAATGAAAGATACTTTACCACTGGGTGTTTATGATTTTTTATGAATACGAAAACACCGAGCTCTAGCTATGACTTATATCAACATTTTTCCTCTTCTTAATCATCCAAACACTCACACCCCTCCTCCTTCTCTTCCTAATGGCCATGCTATAGAATGTTTGGCGTATGTGACGCAAAGTGATGATATAAACATGATACATTGAGAGAATGTTCTCCTCCTCTGCGTTTCCACCTTCTCTCCTTTCCTATCTCCTCACCTCGCATTTCTTCTCCATCTTTACTTGTTATCTCGCTCATTAAAGTTATTGCCCGTACAAATCAATGCACACGTTCTGGAAGTCAAACAGAACGGGATGGTTTATGATTATCCAATCGCTCGGCAAGAATGAACGATCGACTGACACAGCTCCGCTGTTCAAACGCGGGTGCAGTTTGATAGCTTTAACGGGCCTTAATGCACCACTAATTTTCGATGGTTTGCAATGCTTCACCCCTTCTCCTCCTTGGTGGAAACTTCACTGGTTGTGTGAGAAAAGACATGGACGTCTGTGCACCTGACGCTTCTCCGCGTCTGGAATCACGGAAACACGGGACGCAGAAAAAACGACAGGCGAGGGCACCGTATACAACGGGTTCTTCGTCCAGCCATTCCGTGTCTCATGGTGTTTGTTCCTGTATTAATCATGCACCCACTGACTCAGTTATGAGCACTCCAGCTTCTGTCAAAGTGCCTTCTATTTAGGTCTGACATGATGGCTGCATATTGCCTTTTTTGCGAAGGCCTTTCAAGCTCTGTGGTAAAATACTCGACTGCAGCGGTCACCATTCTTGGCGGAACCTCGAAGCCTGGTTTTTACCAACAAGCATAAGAAATAAGACTACAATTAGCGCTGAGTAATGGGCAAAATGCCAGTAGCAGGCTCACCAAGGGTGGCCCTCCAGCTTTTAGCATTCATGTCTAGAACTTAACAGTCGTGCTGTATTTATTTATGAATTGTAGTGAGTGCTGTACTTACTTTTCAGTGTCTCTCTCAAGCAGCTCTTTGTGCAAGCGACGCCGGTACTCCTTTTCATCACTTGTTGATGTATCGATGCCTGCGTCTCCCTGCGTTCAGGAAAGAACAAGGTTGCCAGTATAATAACGTCATGTTGTCAACTAGCAAATGTTAGACAAGTGTAGTTGGTGACAAATAAAAAATGGCGGTGGCTTAGCTCAGCTATGCTAGGATATACGCAGCGTTAGCAAAGGTTCAGCTGATTATTCTTCGCTTTCCAGATATCATGCTTACAGCTGTTCCAATGACACACACATGGTATACGTATTATGTGGCACATGTATATTTAATTAGCCGGGCAACTACTTCGGGATCCGATGAGTTAAGCTTCTCCGCTCTACTGCACCGTTGAGTAGCATTTGCACTCTCCTTCTCCATGGCTATACCACAGTGGCAAACGCCAGTCAGAGGCGCTATCAAGCGGCTCCAGCGCAGCGTCAGATGGCGACTGCACAGGGAAGGCGCGCGCGTCGGCGTCCATATGTCTACCAAGGCTATGACGGCATTCCTTGTATTATTTATTATAAATATTTCTTTTGTGTCGTTCGTGCTTTTGCATATTAGATAAAAATTGCTAAATTTCTTTCTTCACAAATGTATTTCTCTATAGTACTTAGTAATTCTGTCGGAAATTTCTCCTTGGTGCATTTTATACATATAACTCTTATATTGGTACTGCAAATTGGTGATGACTGTATCTTGTTATTTTAAAGCGTATGTGTCGACATCTGTTATACTTAATGAATTTGAATTTTGTGTCCCCTCATTCAAAAGCAGAATGAAATTTGTATCCTTTGTTCTACTTCACCTGAGCAAATGTATAGGTGGAGGGACCTTAGTCAGGCAGAGGTAATCTGCCTTTAGTCCCTTCAACCTAGGCAATCATTGTTTTTGTCTGAATAAACAGTGAATAAATGAATGATAAAAGTGCACACTGGCGGCGGCGAGTCGCGAGCAGCCGCGGCCGAGTGCGAGGAAGGTGCCGGCTCCGGTGCGTCACACCACTGATCGCCAGCGCAGCGCATCGAATTGCGCACACACCGGCGGCGAGCCTTGCGTGGTGGTGGCGGAGTGTCATTGCGTATGCGCAGACCAGTGCCACGTGAAATCGGCTCTGCGAGGCCAGTGTAGCTAACGCTAAAACACGCCTAACACGACGTCATAGCCGGACGTAGGCGCGTAGGCCTGTAGTTCGTTTATCTTCTTTCTTCTATTAATTTTACTGTGAAATACATGTTCATGGCGAGTACATCGGTAACCTGTACTTCGCCGGCGACCTTGCATGGCTAAGTAACTCAGGGGCCGATTGGTAATTCATGATTACTGTATTAGACAAGGAGAGCAGGAAGGTAGGTCCTGAAATTAATCTACAGAAAACGGAAATAATGGACAACAACCTCGGAAGAAAAGCAGCATTTTGAGATAGGTAGGATTGCGCTTGAAGTTGTAGAGAAGTACGCCTACTTTGTGGGGGAGTACGTGCACGCAGCCACCTTCTCTCTTTTATGGCAGCGCGAAAGCCTAGTTGCGGGAACACCCTCACGGCCGGCGCTCGCGATCCCCCTTTTCTGACGTGCGGAACGGGTATTTCATCCTAGAGCGAGAAAAGGTATCATTCTCGTCAGGGAGAGTGAAACCGGGTCAGCGAACAAAACAAGCGTGCGGGTGGCCGCGAGCCCTTTCTGCCACCAGCTAAGAAAGAAGGAGGTCGAACCCACAACCCCCTGCGAGCGGAGGACGACAACGACCAAGGAGCAAGGGCCCTTTGGGCCCTTACACGCGCTAGCCGCACACCTGCTCCACACACCCGCACCGCACAAATAAGCTAGAGCGGCCCTCTCTGTGACGTCAGGCAGAGCGGCTCTCAACTTTAGCAAGCCGCAAGCCGACTCGCATGGCTCGGCTCTCTTTGGCTACTGCGGAAAATGGCCTGGACGGCCGCCCCGTCGGTAGGGCTACCATCAGCTGGCTTGGCAAACATGGCGCTTGCTGAAGCGAACGCTGCAGTGACATGGAAAAAGAAAAAGAACAGCTAATTTTATCGTTGTGACCATCGTAAAGCGCTGTGAGACTCCCGGGGAAATATCGGTAGCCAGCCAGTGTTCACTGCATCGTCAGCACGTGCGATCGACAGCGGAAACAAAGAAACGAGCGAAAGCGTGTTTGCGGATGCTGTAGTCGTTTCGTGTCTTGCCTGGATGTACCGTTCATCTTTCAGTGTAATCGCAAAGAACTTCGAAGACTTCTGTGATGTGATCATTCACCTTTCTAAAGCAGGATATGCGTTTAGTGCGCGCCGAAGTGAAAGGTTTGTAATCATCGCAACAAGTGTTAGCGTCGGGTGTGTTCTGTGTATGCCGTTCGTCGCAGAAAATAGTATGCATAAATTTTGAAGGCTTGCGAGCGCTAGCTTCTACTATGATAAATATAGGCAAGTTTAATTACCCGTCATTGTTGTCATTCGTAATGCGCAACGCCGTACGAGTGCTGTTTTGTGTAGCGCTGTGGTGAAGTTCTGTGGACCATGTCACATTTGAGCGAATCTGTCCAGTGTTGTGAAGTGTGTTCATAAAATGAAAACTATGAAATATTTAGGAGTGTAGAGCTCGGTTTCCGATTTGCGTGGTTGCGTGCACGTGCCCTGAAGAGGAGCTTGCATACAAGAGATTCTTGTGCATGTAGTCCGCCCCCCCCCCCCGTTTATTTGAGGTACGCGTTATGATCAATTGTCTATAAATGCATTGCCCCGCCGCAGTGGTCTAGTGGCTACGGTACTCGGCTGCTGACCCGCAGGTTGCGGGATCGAATCTCCGCATCGGCGGCTGCATTTCCGATGGAGGCAGAAATGTTGTAGGCCCGTGTGCTTAGATTTGGGTGCACGTTAAAGAACCCCAGGTGGTCGAAATTTAAGGAGCTCTATACTACGGCATCTCTCATAATCATATGGTGGCTTTAGGACGTTAAACCCCACATATCAACCATTCTATGAATGCATGAAATAAGTTATTGTAGACCAAGTGTAAAACAAGTGTAAATATTGCAATGAATGTTCGACAGTAGCTGCTAATATAGTATCAGTTATTTTGTCAAGATTGCAGACAGTCATGCTACATTACTTGAACACGATGACAACTGATATATTATGCGATGGTTATCTGCTTGCATCAAGCATTTGAAGAATAGTTAAACAATATTTTCAATATCCTGCCGAAATATCCACATCTGTTTTGAAACATGCCTCTGTCATCATCAAGTGTGTAGCAAAATATTTCAAGCACATGTCAGGTCAAGAAAACTTCAAACAACAAAAATGCTTATTATCGTTAGCTCAGTGTTGGATGTCTGTTCCTTCCCGGTAGTGCACAGAAACTGAAAAACGTACGCCTTGTTTCCAAAGAAGGATGCCCTCTCTAAATCAGCTAAAATATTTTATGAATGAATTACATGAATACGATATTTCATCATTCTTGTTGGTATCAGACATTTCTCAAATAGTACAAAGTAGCTGAAGGAGCTTGTTGGCAATCCTGTACACTGATCACCTGTCGGTGGCAAATGTTGAGGCTTTTTGGGTAAATGAAATCATCATAATCTTCCAAGCAGGCTATAATAAATAAATCGAGCTATGTGACGTCTACGCAAACACGGACTGAACCGCGGACCTTTTAGAATGTGTACGCTCGTTTCTCAAACCCACAAAAAAAGGCGGCGGTGAACGACGAAGAAGCGGCGGCTACGGAGAATTTCGCGGGAGACACCGAGCTGCATGGAAACGTTGAGACTTGGCCTGGACATCGGCTCACCAAGTACCGGAAGCATCGGGACCAGTCTTCGCCCGTAATTTAAGTGTCTTGGGACAGCTCGCCCATCTCTCTCTCTGAGGCTTGAGTTTGTACATTGTTACTTGCTCGGCTTTGTTTGGGAGATGGTTTTCTACAGGTGTAGGCCGCGGGGGCAGTCGCCGAAGATGATACAGTCCGACTGAGAAGAAAATATGCCGCGTGGATAGCGGCGATTGGTTTGGTGCCCCAGTAGGGCAGAGTGGGAACCCGAGAAAAGCGGCCAAGTGTCAAGGAAGGGGAGAGGCGAGGAGAGTCGGAGATACGATGTGATGAGCTCGAGATGGTAGAAAGACGGAATGGAAAAGGAAGATAACAGTGTGAAGAGATAGCAATGAGAGTCGATGAGATGATGACTGAGGCAGAGATGATATGACGAAGGAATAAAAATTAGAGATGGGAAACGAGAAAGCGAGTGAGATCGGGACGTTATGAAAGAAAATTAAGATGGAAATCGCCGAGAGAGGCAACGATGACGACGAAGATGGTAAAGACCGACCACATGCACCATTCGTGAGACGAACTTCACCTCCTTTACTTAAACGAGCTTTGCAGGAATGGATGCGGCATATTGAGAATTTGCGCGGTTTTAATAATTAATGACTTTATCATTTGTGTCGTCCTTTGTTTACTTTGTGTCATCGCACCATTGTATTGTCAAAGTTATTTCCCTAATGTATCCTGCGTCGCACGTCGCGAGTGTGTAAAACGTGTGTTATAATTTTGTGTAGTGGTTGATGCATGCGGGTATACGATGTTTGCAGTTATATTAAATTTAATGAATCAGTAAACAGAAACAGGTCGTAGCGTCTCTTACCTCCCGGCCCCAGCACGAATCCCTGTATGTGGAAAGTGTTTGAGACACGTATCCAAGAGGGAACTGGATAAAAAGGGGTTGAGTGGTGTTCCCTCTCTTTGGTAATCAGTGGCGTAGTGGGGGACGTCTCAGCTATATGTGCATGTTTTTGCGGGGAGGTGTTGAGAGATTTCTGAAAAAAGCTAGAGCTATTCCACTCTGTGAAGGTGGGTGACCAGCCAAGCTGTGTCGCGCAGATTTTATTTGCTTACTTTTTATATTTATACATCTATTAGGATTTTTAAAATTTTAGCATATGCTTTTTTAAAGCAGTCCCACTTCAGTTTATGTGGCCTAGAAGTGCAACATGTTGGTGATGTATTTATGTATGCATTCATTCCTTTGCTCTTTAATTTTTTTCATTCACCTTTTTTCAGTCTAAATTTTTATGCACCAGTAGTGAGTGGTAATGTTTGCCTCATTTCTGTGGTGCATACCCACTAGGAGCTTTTTTTAGATTAGGTACGTGTTTGCAGAGTCGCAGTACAGCCATACTTATTAAATAACTCTCATGGTTGCGTTGACGTCAGTCAATTCACCTAGTGCGTCAGCTGCCAATTAAACTCAGTCAGGACGCATACAGTCCCTTAATTCAAAATTTGAATCTAGAGACTGTTGAGAACCATAATTTTTCATTCAATATGTAAGCTCGTGGAGTTGTGTGGACCTATACAGTTGAACCTCACTGATACACTCCCGCCTAATACGATTTCCCAGCTGATATGTGTGGTTTAACATCCCAAAACCACAATATGATTATGAAAGACGCCGCAGTGGAGGGATCTGGAAATTTCGACCGCCTGTGGTTCTTTAGCGTGCACGCAAATTTGAGCACACGGGCCTCAAGCATTTCCACTTCCAACGAAAATGCACCTGCCGCAGCCCGGATTTGATCCCCCGACCTGCGGGTCAGCGGCCGAGTACCTTAGATCATAAGTATTCTCAGATCCTGCATTTATTGTGCGCATTTTTTTTTCAGAAACGTATCAACGTTTTATTGTATATTGGTAGCATGCATCATGAATGTAAGACATGAATAAAAGATGTGAGACATGATTCTAACATCGCGGCTTAGGCAACTTCGAAGCAGTCTAATCACGTAGTGATTAACCTGTTTTGGCGAGACGACGTCACTGGAATGTTGTTGTGTCTCTGTGTGCATAAATAACAAAGGAACCAGCACGTATTGTACTGATAGCACTGACGTAACAGCAGAGTTCGCATCCCATTGTGTCGGTACTGTAACATGGCTGTTTTAGGGCCAGCAGTGCAAGCCATTCATAGCCTTGCTATCAAGAACATTGAAAATGCTCAAGTGCAGTGTGATATCATTAGCAGCGCCCATTTCACTGTATCCACATTTGCTAGCCCTTCTTCATTCCTTTATGAACACGAGAACCTTGCTCTGAAGGATGGAAAATTTGTGCACATTGTAGAATATTGGCCGTTGTAAACTTTTCCAGGGTGCCAATTGCGATTGCGACCGCAAAGTACCTACTATATGTCTGTTAGGCAAAGCATGCTCCTGCGTAGCTGTGAATTTTTCAAATGCTGTGGTAGTTGATCACGAATTATAGCTGGGCACTTTGTAGTGGTTTGTCTTGTTATGACTTATATTAGTGGCTGATAAAACACTGGGCTTTTGTTAAAAGGAACATGGCTTAGTTTTGGTGATTTTCTACAAACATATTGGGCTGGTAGATTAAGTCTCAAGGGTAATTTAGCGACTGATTTGAAAACTCTGCGTAAACTGTGTAATTTATAACTACGCTTGAAAGCTATCAATCGCTGAAAATCGGTGCAGATTGTTGCAACTCGGTCGAATGCCTTTTAAACTGCCCATTCATAGAGAAACATGCTCTGCCCAGAGCACGTCAGCAGCCACGTCAACATGGCTGCTTATCTGACTGGCTGTCATGGGCTGTAGAATGTACAGAAGTAAGATCAACTGGTAGAGTGGCAGCACCTATCAGAGCAGATATCAACCACTTACTTTGTGGTCTTTGTTTCTGTTGCCAGACGACGTGTGTGCTGCCACGCGCACTGCGTGATGGCCTCCAAGACTGCATGCAACCTGTCAGTGTGCAATCTCGGAGGTCTAGACTGGTAAAAGCTCAAAAAGGCGAGCGCACTCATGAGAGCTCTCCGATCGCCAGCGTGCCTCACGAGTTGCGGCAGTCAGGCATAGGTGAGAGGGAGGGCATGATATAATTGTCTGTAGCGGCCTTGGTACACTGCGTGTCACTCAAATTACGGTGCGAAAGGATTCATGATGCTTTAACCTAAATGCTGACAAAACTTCAAAAAACCATTTCGGGGACCCTTCAATGAAAGTTGGCCAAGTTGAATAAGCGTTGAAGTACAAGAATAGGTAGAGCTACATAGAGGCAGGAATGCATAATGAAGGTTCAGGTGGGGGAGCGGCCTATGTGCAGAGTCGGAGGGGCAGACACTTGATACTTCATGAGCTCGAAAAGGAGGACGAGGTGTACATGAACAAAGAAGGGGGATCTGTAACTTTTGTAAGCGCTAAATGCACGTAGTGACATGAGTGAAGGACACAGGACAAGCGGTTGGCTCGTCTTACATACGTGCATTTATTGCTTACAAATGTTATCGATCAATACCAACTACACTGTACACAGTGCCTTCTCAGAGAAGGAGGAAGTGGAGAGTTCAAAAGAAGCATGTGGCTTGTGTAGGATGCTGCTAACGATGTTTTGTGTAATTGTGCATAGGCGTGCCAGCCGTGGAGGGCAAAGGGGGTGCGAGCCTCCCCACTTTCGACAGTGGTGACTGTTGGCTGCACGCCGGGGAAAGCAACATTTGAGGCGAAGTTTTCCTTCACCACAGTATTCACGGAATTATGTTAATACGAGGGAATATTACAATATAGTGAAATTTCTCCAATATTGTAGTTGTGACAATTTTTCTTGTAGGCTCTTGCATTGCGAGCCGCCTAAGCGGCGCTTTGGTGCCTTGTGCTGTAGCATTGCAGAGCAGGCCAGCGCTGAACAGGGGCCCAATAACATTGTATAACTTGTCCATGCTTTCATTTTGCTGCGACTGGCTGATGCAGTTATGGATGCGATCAAGCAAACTTTTTATGGACTGGTCAAACGATCTACTGCTTCAGTAAAATTATTTTATTTGATCAAAAATAGATATCGATGCTGCTTTGTCGAAGCTGCTGGGAGATGATTTATGTTGCAATTCTTTTTTAATGTTATAGTGTTATCTGGAAGCGCCAAAAAGGGGTCTCCGCTTTAGTCTCCGATAAACTTGATCAGCCTTACTTATGGTAATTTGGAGCAATGGTGGCAGCTCGCGAAGTGGTGACGAACAAAGGATCGGACTTGAGCACAATGGGAATCTCAGCTTTTAAGCTTGTCCTTTAACTTGAGCCACTGGACCAAGGAGAAGGTAAAAGAGTATGGTTTTTAGCACTATGGAGGTTTTAGCACTATGGAGAGTCAGGCTAGTAGGTTTACATTCAACTCGAATGGTCTTTTGCAGCTCAAAATACAACTTGGACAGCAAAGAAGCACAAACGTGCAGTACTGTTTATTTCTCTCTCTTCCTCTCTCTCAGTAAGGACGAGCTCACAGAGATGTGTGCGCGCACAAACTACTAAACGCCTTGATGCTGCAAGTGAAAATATTTTATTACGCTCATGTTATTTTACCTTGGAAGCTGCTATAAGTAACAGTTGATTATGTGACCGGCGGCTACTTTACTTGAATAATATTTAAAAGAATATGCTCTCTGACTACCCCAAAAAGTTTTAGGTATTGTTCAGTGCGTGAATGCCCTGTTTAATGTGCATGCGCTGTAATGAACACCGAAAATTTCACAGATTCCTATTGTAAAAGGCAAGCGATTTTGTGGCACACAGACAATTTTAAATGCCAAAGAAGCAATGGCAAACAATATTCTGCCGTAGTGAAAATAGTTTATTCTCTTACCTTTTTTGTGGTCGTTTATAAGTGGTCCCTACACGATGAATGTGTGTGCGGGGGTTAGGTTTGCCCCCCCCCCCCCACTCGCGAAAGAGTCCGTACACCCCTGCATTTGTGGATCTTTTTTTTACAATCATTCCTTTTTGATGTCAATCCTTCAGCCAACTGTGAAATCCTGGAGCCTCTTTGGAGGCTGTATTGTTCTTCGAGGTCCGGCAGAAGTTCCAGTCTTCTTTGGTTGATCTGTCTCTGGCTCACTGACTTCACAATGTGTTTGTCTGAGGAAGGGCTTGCCCTGTTGAGTACTCGGTTTCTTTTCAGGATGCTGTCTTCAAACTGAACTTCATATGAGCTCTCATAAAGTCTCCTAATTATTGTCTTTGACCCATGCTACTGTTTTTTTTGGTTGAACGGGGACATCCATTGACCCTTTCTAATGCTTGGTGAGTCCTTTGCTTGTCTGGGATGGTAGCTCGTGCTTTTCAGCCTCTTCTACATTCTTATTTCGCTCACATCGACTGTTTCTGATTGAAGTAACTGTGAAGCTAGTGGCACACTCTTTTTAGTGTGGCAACTCATGGGCACTTGTGCTGGAGTACCACTCTTTTCTTAAAGTGATGTGTTTTGTTAATAAACAAATGTAGTTTGTGGATATGATTTGTTAATGATAGTCGAACCCAAGGTTCAGCAACAATAATACACATAGATTGAGGTTGAGGCAGCACTTGTTGAGCTTGGGGCACTGGATCTGGGTATATGCCTTGCGCACGATAGGGCAAGGTTGTGACTTGGCTGTGCCGGAATGAGCTCACACCATGGGTCGACACCTGTCGAAGACCAACTGCAGGGTTCTACCTTTTTTTTCCACTAAACAGGTATTTCTATATTCTTCACGTTTGCCTATCAACATACTTGTACAGTTGCACGAGATATGTAAGTTGCCGTGCGACTGTTGACTTGCCTAACATCCCAGGGGCCTAGTGGCATAAACAGTGCAAATCAAGATTGTGCATTCTTTTCTCCCTCGTTGCCTGTTGCATGCTACAACAATCACCCTTAAGGCGAAATATACACATTTCATTTCTCTCAGTTTTGAGCCCCTCCTTTGTCGCAATCCAAATGTATTCTTTTCTTTTATTGAAATAGAAAATAAACGGAGGAGTTTTCGTCACCGTTACTTTGCGATGGCTACCCTTTTCCACTTGATTCGTACAAATAAAAATATAAAAAAAACAATAGCATATATACATATATACAGTCCTACATGAGTGAGAGCAAAAGTTTACCTATGGGCAGAACAAACACGTAGACGCCACGCTCACTTTTAACTTTTGTCCGCTCAGTAGTCGTCACAAATCTTCGTTTCTTCGAAGAACTGTTGCGGCACCTTCACTGCTTTGCCTTTCGTTTTGGATGGCCATGAACCTAGTATTTTATTCGCGCAAATGGCCGCTCGGGATTTAACTTATGCAGTTCCTGTTCTAGTCGCCTTCGGTGTGTTGAGTTTTGGATAGTCGAGCAAGAGGTGACAGATATCCTTGTCATTGTGGCCTCATGAACATGCTGACAATGTTGCACGCTGAATACGAAGTAGGAAGTGCTTTGTGTAAGCAGTTCCGAATCGTAGGCGATGAATGAGTGCGTAGATACGTCTTGGGAGGTCACGGTCTAATTGGTATTTAAGATTGGATCAACGGAGAATATATGATCGATTACTTTGTTTTGTCTGTGAACCAGGTAGACAGGCATAATTCACGTTTTGTTGTTCTTAAAATTCTATTTAGATCATATTGAGATATCGGAATTGGGCACGTTCCCGTAGAATTATGAGCGGTTTTTGCCAACTCATCCGCCATTTCATTTCCCTTAATTCCGCAGTGACTGGGTACCCAATGAAATGCCACTCGATGATTCGACTTCGTAGCTTCTGAGAGTTCTTTTAGAATAGCGTATACTATACGCATATCAATGTGTCTTGAAGTGGCATTTTCCACACATGCCAGTGCTGTCAGAGAGTTTGTAATTACCACCCATTTTCTCTGTGTCGTTGACAGTTTAATAAAGCTTAAGGCTAGCAAAATCGCTACGAGCTCCGACGTTGTTGAATAGGAGAGGTGGCCCAACCGACAAGCATATTCTTCGCGCTATCCCGGAATTATGAATGTTGATGTCACTGTCTCTTTGGTGACGGAGCCGTCAGTGTACACGTGAGTGTATCCTTGGCACCTGTCAAACAGGTGATGTGATGCCAACTGCTGTGCTGCAACGATTGGCACTTCATGTTTGCTGCGTAGTCCTTCTATTGACCTTTCAATAGTTAGTAGCTCAAGCAGCCATGGTGGGTAGTTTGGTTCAGTGGCCAATGTGTCGACACAGGAAGCCGGGAAATGTTTTGTTGGTACACATGGTATATTTGCGATCCAGCACGGTTCAAGATGTTCGATATGAGCGGATGGGAAGCGTGTTGCATGATTCTTCGTGAGCTTCTATCTCCGCAGCCAATTACAGAATTACTTGGGAAAATATGTCACAGCTGGTGCTAGGCACTGCCTAATTTAAACAGCTTCTCCAGGTGGGAGTGATCGCTGCTTAAGGAACAGCAAAAAGAGTGTGTTCAGCTTGCGTGATACCACCTTCATCTCGAAAGTGTATTCTGGGACATAGAACTACTGTAGTTCTTGGTTGTGGCTCGTGTAATAACCTTCAAATAGGGATCGACTGTACACTTTAAATATTCCTGGCTAACAGCCTTCACTGATCAGAGTGCACAGTGTTGTCTGTTGCCTCTTATTACACTAAGGAAGGCTGTCAGTTGGCCTGCTCATAAACAACTACAAATAATCCTTCGTCGTGACAGCAAGGTTCCCTACACACACTGGACATACTTTTAGTCTGGCTGATGAACCACTGGCCTGCTTTTAAACTCCTCATCAGATACTGCATTCCCTACCACATAAACGAGAGACGTCTCCAGTCGGCCAGGTCTTGGAAACTGTCAGTTGTGATGGAAGATGTCGTAAATGTGACACTGCATGTCCAAAGCCTCTAACTTCATGACAACCTAACTGTCCTCCTGTCCACTTACATTGTCAGGATGCATACTCTTTCCCCAGGGGCATTTGCATTTACATACAAATGCCTCGGAAGGGATACCCTATGGGCACACACCATCCTCATTGTCTTACTGGTGAAGACATGCTCGCGTCGTTTGATTGTGCCAGTCTAAACAAATGCTCAGTTTACACAGGCACATTCCTGAAATGAAAGTCAACCGAATTTCACTACAATTGTTTCAGGCGTTCACTGAGTGAAATTCTTTGGAAGCGATGTTTAGGAGTGTTAAAAATATTGACCGCAGAATTTGATTGGAAAGCAATACAACAAGAAAGTCTATTCTCTGCTGGCAACAGCAGCGTACACCACATGTGTCATGGCGGCAGCATTAGGTCAGTCGCACTGAAGTTAATAAAAAGAAAAAGTACAGTGCATCATCGATGGATGTGCTTGTACGAAACAAAGTTCACACTCAGTTTGTTTCAACCAAGTGGACACATCCATGATGCACTATTCCTTGAGTGCACACTGAATTGTAGATGTCTTGCAAGAATATTTTACAAGCTTAGTTTCACGTGACAACATCTTCCTTGCATAATCCTGAGGTATATGCGAAAAGAATTAGCAAGGTTGGCACTAGCAAACAAGTGCTGGCAAACATAAAATTTAAAAACAAAAGCAGGTGACAATTACTGGCATACCTTGTAATATTTCATTCGGATAGCATGGTGGTTTTCTCCTTCCATTGAAAGTGCAGCCTACATAATGTGGTACCAAAGCATACGTAGCCATCAGCATGGTTTTTTGAAGGAATCGTTATGAGTTACAATAAGCACATGGGCCGTAACACTAGAATCTGAGCACTACAGTGACTTCAGCAGATAATATGGCTAGCATGCGAGCACCAATAAGGAAGAAAATAGTTTTGTCCTAATGTAGAAATGCAATGTAAGATTTCACTTTGCATAGGTTGTTGGTCAACACTACTTGAGTTAGTTGGACACAAAAGCGAACCGTTTCGAATGAATGCACATCTTTTTTTGCTCCACAGGAAGCAAGAAAACGCTTCTGTTCTTATCATCATAATATCCACACCGCAAGCATGCAAAAGAGATTCTTTATTTGGGGCCAATGAATACTCGCACTTGAATAGGTCACGTATGTTGCCAAAATTATCTAAATAAAATGCTTTGGTTTTGCCACTTTCACTTAAACACATGAAAGAAAAGCAGCATGCATCATTTGAAACACATGGTCCCTTTGGAGGGTACGACATAATGCATGATTCTGAAGGAACACAAGCCTGTTAATGTTTGTTAAATAATAAATTACTTTGTGTAACATGAGACAACAAAGTAATGCAAGTACCTAAGTTCTGTGGAAACCTGCAAGGGGGCAGAATGGTTCAGAAAGAAAAACTAGACGACCACCCGTTTGTGGCACGAGGCCACAAAGAAATTTGTACGGATTTCTCACAAGGAAAAGCTAGTTGCCGAAACATTTATCACGTTCCGCGGATCGAGCCAGAGACCAACGCCTTTCCGGGGCGGTTGCTCTACCAATGCGACAACAAAATCACAGGTAGCAAAAAACTAAGGCATACAGGGGTGGCGCGAGGATTTCTTCACTATGGGAGGTCACCCGCGATACGCGAGTTCCTTCAAGGGGCAGGGACGCTGAGAACTTCTGTGCTGTGTTTCACTATGATTGCTTTTGTAGTGACACGGGGGGGGGGAGCAGGTGAAAATTTTCAAGGGGCTCTAGCCCCTACTACCTCCCCCCCACTGCTGGCACTGCCCCTAGAGGTGTACTTACTGAATGGCAGGCAACTGTTTGCCGTTAGTAATCCCCTAAGCAATTTTCTGGAAGCCAGTTTTCAATGCGAAAATGTCACTGCTCGAGAATTGTTAAAGTTGAACTCTCCATGTCAGTGGCAACATATGCTGTTTACTCCTGTTTACACTTGCATTGAACCGCTTTATTGTTTCAAACCAATAACTCGTATAGTAACTGGCAATGCGGTTGCAGACACACTTCCAAAAACATCATTTCAGTTATGTGTTCAGTTGTAGTATTGCTGGTTTGGTATGATGTCCTACATTTGAAAGTTTTGCTCTAAATTGGCAACATATATACTTTGGCTTGGTTTAAGGCGGGTGTTGAGAAAACTGATTTCGATTGATTCTTACTAAAATTACTCTTTGGGTACAGTTATTTTTATTTGGGTTTGATGTGACACCGTGGTGTTACTACAAATAATGAACGAGCCAATATGTTGCGAATACGGCATGTTACAACATGCATGCCGACTAGTATAAGCTGGACGTGCACAGTGCCATCCTCGACGACCCACTTAAGCTTGCTTTCAGTGCAATAAATTACAATTCCCATGATTTGTCAGGCTTAGTGCTTAAAAGCTCGTGTTTGGACTTAGCTCAGATTTTATTTTGAGATAAGCAGGAGTGGGCATATACTAATGTGAGTGTAATGATCTCGCACATTCAAACTGAATTATTTTTAGGCGTTTCAAACATATCCTTTACCTTGTTTGTGGTCTGTAGCATAGGCAATATGGGAAGGAATGAAGCATTACTTTTGATGTGTGGAATTGCATTGAGTATGTGAATACACGATCAATTGACCTTTAGCACAATGGCTTGCCTGCTGTGGCTTTATAACAACCCAGAGTCTAAATTGTTTTTATAGTGCTGATGGGGCTGCTTCCATTACACTTGTTTATATAAAGAGCTTACTATTAAACATGCTCAGAGTATCACATTTGCATGCAACGTATGCAATGCACTGTTTTAAAGAGGTGCCCAAGAACTTTGAGTCTGTACTACAACCCAAGAACAATGTGACATGCTTTCCTGTGTACCCTATGCTATATCCTGTGCAAGCGGCTAATAAACTACCTTCTGTAATGAAACCGTTATCGTCTTTCATTAGATGATGCAAACGTTATTGAGACAAAATTAAAGAACTTATTGCTCATACCTTGCAGCAGTTTAAAATTAGCACGATAGCACATGTAGCTCACTGTTCTATCCTATGTCATTTGTTGCAAGCTTTCATCTCATTGTCCATTTAAGCAGCTTGCTAGAAGAAATTCACGTGTGCTAGAAGGTAAACGTTTTTTCTATGACACCTCTAAGACCATTTTAAATTTTATACAATGTGTTATCTTGGTTTAGTTTAGAATAAAAGACAGATACTGGGAAGCTGTGCATGTCAATTATTTTATATTTTTTAGCGATTGCTGACCTTTTGACACATTATCGCTGTGCTCTACATTTTTAAAATAAAATGTAGTGGCAGATGGTCAGCCACCAAGACCTTGTTTTGTTGGTTTTGGTGCACCCTCTGCACTTGTAATGCTTTATACTCAATAAATGCACTTCTATACAGAATATACAGAAGAGTGCAATAAATGCACTCTTCTGTATATTTTACTCCCTGTAACATACTTTATGACATGATAATAAACTGATTGATTGATTGATTGAATGCATGAATAAAATTGGCACTATGCATCACCACTGTGAGAAGAATAAATACCACATGTGGATTTTTATCTACTGCTATTTGTTTTCACAGTGGTGGCATTAAAAAGCAATAATTAAACTCGATATTGAATTTGTATAAGGATGCTGTGATAGTCTGGTTTAAGACAAGGAAAGAGAGCAAGATATAAATTGACTGCAAATCAAAACAGACTTTTTTTTCAGTAACGCGGTTTTGCTGAAGCAATATTTTCTAGTGAAACAACAGCTACAGATAGAGTATTGCACATACTACAAAAGAAAAAAACACTGCAAGTAATCATCTTCTTGGGGTGTTCATGAGTATGTTGAGCCATTCCTGTTCTGCCCTATGGCAACAGACTGTCACAGACAGAAAAAATGTCTCATCAGATTGACTCAAGAATGGCTTGCAATTTGCTGATGATGCTTCAGTTATACAAGAGCAATATGAAAGAGACTCAAGTTATCAGCAGAAAACACTTCATATTATCAGAAGAAAACAATTAGTGATCTACCTACTGCATTTACATTAATACCACAGGTAACAGAACGAAACGGCCCGATGGGCTACTACAGCTTGACTGATATATAATTTTAGGATGATACAACAAAAACATTAGCATGCCAATGCCCCACCTCAACTCCACACGTCACATCATCTTCACCCTGTAGTCAGTGGAAAGAGGCTGTGCATACACATCTTATGCTTAGTAGGGCAAGGCATACAACATTGATGCAGCCCAGTGGCAAAACCACGGATTGGCACACCGGGCTCACACCCTCCTCCCTTCTTCGAATATTTTTCCCCTGTAGTATACAGAGTGCAAAATGACACTCGATCATATCCACGGAGTCCACGAACCGAACCCCACTTAAGATAATAGTGGTGCCCCTCCTCCAATTCCAGGCCCACAAAAAAAAATCTGCCTACACCCCTGTGGCAGCCCACACACATTCTAGTGCTCACTTCAGTGTTGTCAATCGTTGCGATGACCATGTGTACGCATAATGTGAAGGCACACGTTACATGCATATTTAAAATAGAAGAACATGCGTACAAAAAATAAAGTGCTGAAGCTCAAGCACTTTCACACCAGTCAGAATTCAGGATAATGAGGCAGATTTTGCAAAATAGTCTATACTGGTTAACTTGGCATCCAAAAAAGAAGACATCACAAATTCTATCACAAGTTGTCCTGAGGACAGCTAGTTAAAGCCAAGGCCATGCCTTGTGCCAATAGAATGGTCTTGCACAGCGTATTACAATACGTTGTGGCTGTTATTGTTTATGTAGCCAGAGTTAAAGCAAACAGAAGTGTTCTTGCCTCTTCTGAAGCCTTACACATTTCAACACATTTACAATTTCAGCAAGGTTTCTTTGCATGAATTGCAGAAGCGACAAATAATTTGAATTTACTGATACAATTATGCCCCATAACGACTGATAGCTGCAAATGTGTTTCAGAAAGAGACGTTGTGCACAGCTCAACTGATCATAGAGGGAATGCCTTAGATGCTGCCGAAGTTTTATTGCATTTGGCACTCTACGCCAGCTAGCAGAATATGAAATGGAGGAATTCAGGCTCCTCAGAAGAGACGGAGTTATTTAGTAATGAGAAAGAAGGTTGACCTTAGATCAAGCACAAATATGCGATAGTGAACGAGATTCATGGTTTCATTGGCGTCCAAAAAGAAAAATGCATTTCATTCAAACAAGCCTTTCACTGGACTACTGGGAACATTGCCAAACAGAAGATTTCTGCTAACAATTACTCAAACGGGGGCAAAGGAGGCTGAAGCACCAAAAATTTCTCACACATAATCCACAGAACGTTCAAGTGGGTGGAGAAACCTAATATTCTGAAATGAAAACCTGGTTATAACATCATGTTAGTCCATGTAACATTGAGGCTGTGTCTGGGTATGTAAGAACCATATTGACAATGTGAAAAGATGATGAGGTGAGCAACAGGAATGTAGAAGTAAATGGGTTGTAGCAAATAAATTGTGAAACCTTCAGATGAGTTAAAATAACAGCGATGTTTGTGCTGTCATTTTTTACGTACACCAACAAAAAATGCAGACATGTGTTTTCGACAGCAACAAAGTGTCTTGAATACAATTGAAACACACATTACGCATCACACAATAATTGGATTCTTTAAAAACAAACTATAGCGCCTCTCTTATGCTGCATGACTACTTGATATGCACATACATGTAATTCCAGCTTTAATGAATATATCACACATGCTAAACATTTCCTTCTAGGGTAAAACTTCAATTACTTCAATACTTGTCGAGCTCTTCGTGACATGTTATAGAGCAAACGCGAACTTGTATAGAGCAAAGTAAAGAGCCCGTCAGAAAGCCGCTCGCAACGATATACACCAGCGCCCAATCATAAACATTACTGACCAGTCAATTCCTTCAGCTATTTGCAGATAGCATCGCGGTATCGCAGCACGCAATGCCACTGCCACTATAGGCGTTTTCTTCATTGTAATAGAAAGCGTTTGTGCGTGTTGTCGCCCGCATTCCTGCTAGCTGTATAAGATCGCCGTTGCGCCAAATGCAACACGAGCGATACGTTCTGTGCGCGCCAACGATGACGACCACAACAAAAAGGGAGCACGTAATTAGCCTTGAACACAGATGACTACGGCGACGCAACACTTGCGGCCGAAAAACGCGTTGTGAAAATACAACAGCCTCAATTTCATGATAAACGCGGCGGCTTGAACCAACGCATTCGAGAACTTGTCAGCGTCGTCTGCGGTTGGTGATGGTTGCCGACCTCGAAAACTGAAGCTGCGCCAAATGGTTACCAGCCTAAACAGCATCGCATCGTCCAACCAGAGTGCGCATCAGAGCCGCTAAGTCAGACGTAGGCTATATTAACATGCAGGGTGGCAGGAATAGGTTAAAGTGGGAAGAGATAGAAGAGCAGTTGAGGCAGGAGGAGTTGATGGTATGGGGTTGTGGAGACACATCTTCGGGACATGGAGCAACCACCCTGCAATCCAGACTACGTATGGAAATATTGCAATAGAACAGAACGCAGCAAAAAGGGGGGTGGAATTGGTGCATTTACACATAAGAGTATGGGTTGAAAAAGAGTTAAGCAGTGATGCAGGGAACATTTATGGTTAAGAGGGAAAGTAGCTGGGCAGATGACACTCTTTGGTTTGGTGTACTTGTGGACGGGAGCAAAGGCCAGAGAGAAAAACCAAGCAATGGTGGAGTGTATATCAAAGGACATTAAGGATTTAGGAGTAGAGTGCGAGATATATAATTATACTAGAAGATATGAATGCGCACATAGAAGATATAGATGGGTATACTGACTCAACAGGCAAAATGATCATGGATATGTGTGAAAGGCATCATTTGATCATTTGCAACAGTACCGAGAAGCGTGAAGGGCCAATAACATGGGAGATGGGAAGGCTGCAGTCAACGGTAGATTACACCCTGATGTCGCATAGGATGTATAATAAGCTCAGGGGAATGCACATAGATGAAGGTGGCTTCAGAAATCTGGGTAGACATCACAAACGTATCAAGCTAAGTTTTGGAAGAGCAGTTAAAATGGGAAGGAGACAAGATGAGCAACTACAGGAAAATTTTCATTCAGAAAGGCAAATAGAAATTGCTACTAAACAAATTGAGAAAGTAATGACTGAGGATAATAAAACTGTGTGGACGTACACAAATCTAATTAGACTGTTTGGGCTAGAGCTTGCCAAGGCACGTGACAAGTCACCCCGGAAAAAAAGACACAAGCCCAAAAGTTGGTGGAATGAGGAAGTTAAGAGAGCCATAGCAAAACGTCAGGAAGCCTCTTGGGAACACAGACATGCTAAGCAACGAGCTGAACCGACAGATGATGTTGAAAGAAAAGGGGACATCTTTCTAAGCTGTAGAATCGAATCATCCCTTATGATCAATAAAAGTGTTTGAAGAAAGGGTGCTCAGTGGCTGGCAGAAGTACTAGAAAGGACAGAAAGATAGCTGCGAAATTTCGGAACCATCTAAACTCCCTAAGAAATGAAACAAATCTAGAGCAGAGGTTTATAACTACAGCTCAAGGTGCTAGGCTAGAAGGAGACGAAGCTATTGATTATATAGGAACAAGGGTGACAGAAAAACTTCAACAAAGAAATGCCTTATGTACCACAATAGACAGGAATGGATTAAGTGGCAAAATGACTCCGTTTTCACAACGAGAGTGCGAAAGGGCTGAGAAGAGGGTTCCAAGTAGTGCAACAACAGGCCCAGATGGCATTCCAATTATGCTGATAAAGACATTGGGTCCGAATTCTAAACAGACTTTGAGAGGCAGTGAGCAGAACTATAATCAATGGTGAAGTCCCTGATAGATAGAAAACTTAGCAGGATGATCATGGTTTATAAAGTAAAGGGGGACAAAGATGACATAAACAACTACCGTCCTATAACAGTGACATCAGTGATCTACAGGGTGGCGATGCAGATTATATAAGAAAGACTGCAGGCATGGATAGAGGATGAGGGACTGCTGGGGGAACTGCATAATGGGTTTCGAAAACACAGGAGGTTGGAAGACAATCTGTTCTCACTCACGCAGTGCATCGAAATAGCAGAAAAGGAACTGAGGCCCCTGTGGCCAGCATTTTTTTATATCAAAGGAGCGTACGATCGCGTGGTTCAAGAGGACTTGTGGGGAATACTAGACACACTGGGTGTGCAAGATGGCGTCACTAATCTTTCAAAGGAAATATATAAAAGTAACAAGCTTAGTTATAAAGTGGAAAAAACAGGTATCCAACCCCACAGAGGTGAAACGGGGACTTAGGCAGGGGTGTCCACTCTCCCCCTTGTTATTCATGATGTACCTACAAGGATTAGAGGCCAAATTAAAGGGAAGTGGACTTGGCTTCAACCTCTCTTTAGTCAAACAAGGAAAACTCATTTATCAGGTACTACTAGCATTAATTTGCGCAGATGATATAGTGCTAATGGCCGACAACAAGGGAGATTTGCAGAGATTGATGGACATCTGCGGTAATGAGGTAGATAGGTTAGATTTTAGATTCAGTAAGGAAAAATCAGCAGTCATGATTTTTACTGATAACGAAGGTAGTGAGCTTAGAATACAGGTAGTCACGCTAGAGATAACAGATAAATACAAACATCTGGGCATATATATAAGCAATTGGACCGAGTGCCTAAGGGAACACGAAATATACGTGACGACTGAAGGTAACAGGAATGCAGCAGTGATGAAAAGTAGGGCACTGTGGAATTACAATAGGTATGATATTGTGAGAGGAATATGGAAGGGGTTCATGGTTTCTGGGCTGACGTTTGGCAATGTGGTCTTGTGCGTGAGATCAGAAGCTCAAGCAAGATTAGAAATTGAGCAACGTGGAATAGGTAGGCTTGCTTTAGAAGCTCACGGGAATACACGAAATCAGGCAGTGTAAGCTGATATGGGATGGACATCATTTGAGGGCAGGGAAGCTAGCAGCAAGATAAAATTTGAGAAGCGATTGAGAGAAATGGGGGAGGAGCGTTGGGCTAGGAAGGTTTTCAGATACTTGTACATGAAGAATGTCGATACAAAATGGAGGAGGCGAACCAGGAAATTGACATGTAAATACTTGGAAAACAGCAGGTTATTAAACGAAAAAGAACTATCAGGTAAAAAGAAAATGAAGGAAACGAAGACTGACATATGGAGAAGTGGCATGATTAAGAAGTCCGCACTAGATATCTATCAAACTTTTAAGCAGGAAATTGCCAAGAAAAGAATCTATGATAATACTCGGGGTAGTTCTCTACTGTTTGAGGCCAGGACGGGAGTATTGCGAACCAATACATATCGGGCCAAATACGAAGGGGTACACACAGTATGCAGTGCGTGTGGAGTGGAAGAAGAAACTGCCGAACACTTGATATTGTTCTGTAAGGGGCTTCACTCTATAGTTCAGGATGATGGCGAAGAGTTCTTTAAAGCAGTGGGGTTTAGGGACACGGAGGGCAAAATAGACTTTAAGTAGACTTAACTAGAAGAAGGTTATCTGATTGGTGGCTAAAGTCAAAGCAGGAGTGAAAATTAAACCCTTCATTGCAAAGTACGAATTCTCAACCTCGCTATTTAAAGGGAAATAAAAGATAAATCTAATAGTTAGTTTACTAATTATTACGGCTAGGTGGCGTTAGCCACCGCCTGATCTAAAGGGTACAGCCACATCCATTCATCCATCCATCCATGAGGCTAGCGCTTTTGTTGCATTTTGGCGCCGGACCGCCATTACGCTCTCCGTTTGCGGGCGGCAGGGGTCCCACCACGTTCGGAGTGGGTGTGCGGCTAGCGCGTGTAAGGGCCCTAAGCGTCTACTCTTGTTTCTGTACTATTTCCTCTCGACATTTACGCGTTATTGCTAACGCCTAGCAATCAAGTGTTGCTGTTGACCTTGGCTGTTGCCTTATTCGCCCGAACCCGTGTAGCTGCAATGAGACTAGCTACGAATAGGGGACGTTAGTCGTGCACGGTACGACTGTGTGTGGCTGAGACATCAGTTAGGCTTCTGCGCCTGGTGTATATAGGACGGACCCCTTACATCTGGCGCCCAACGCGGGGCTGCGATGACGACAAGGATGGTCTTGGTGGTGATCCCGTGAGAGGAGTGGTTTCCTATCCGAGCTGTTCCGGCAGCACCTCTTTCCCTTTCCAGTCTCCGTCTGTTCGGTGAAAGTCGACACATAAAAACGAACAGGTGAACTATTGCTAATGTGTTGCGCGTGAACCCTTGCACCTCGGGTCGAACATATCAAATGCGTCCTGCCGTGGAGGGTTTTCTTCGCCTGTTACGCAGGCATTAACGTGGTTCTTGGCTCCTCCCTGGTGTCGAGCGAACTCAAACGCCTCGCGCGGCTTGGAGGGGGACTGGCCATACTCCTCCTGCTCCTCCCGTGCCGCATAGCGTTTCAAGTCGCATACGTGCACCAACCAGTACGCCGCTCAGTTCGCCTTTCATGTTCGCGAGCCGATAAGCGAGTGAGAAAAGTTTCTCTCGCACTCGGTACGGCCCGGACCAATACGGTGCCAGCGAGGCAGCAAACTGTTTGCTAGCATCGCTGAGAACATGATGGCGCCCTAGCACAAGATCATCCACTTCGTAGCGTACGTTCCGATGCGTGCGGTCGTACTGCGCCTTCTGATGTGCCCTAGCAGTGCAGAGACTATGCTGAGCTTTACGTAAAGCTTCCGCTGGCTTCTCGAGCAACTGCGTTGCGTATTCAGCGCGTGCTGATTTCGCCACTGGCACTCCACTGCGATCCGCGAGTGTGGTCCCTATCGGATTCGGTAGTTCTCTCCCAAGGTTCAGAGAAGAAGGCGCATACTCAGTCGATTGGTTCATAGTAAATCGCAATGCAAAACCGATCTCTGGAAGGTAGGTATCACCCTCCCTATGTATTTTAGAGAATGCAACAAGCATGTGCTTGATGTTGCAATTGATTCGCTCCGTGGGGTTCGACTAAGCATGGTAGGTGGTTGCTTTTTTGTGCTTAATGCACAACACGGCGCATGGGTCAACAAACCCTTCACAGTGAAATAAGACGCGTTGTTTGTATTCAGCTTCTCAGGGAACCCAAACCTGGTGAAAACCTCCATCAACTTTTCTAGGATCACTCGAGTCGTGAACTTCGTAAGAGGGAAAAGTTCCACCAATTTAGTGAAGTGATCCCTGATCACTAGGAAGAACTTGTTTCTGCTAGGAGTTGTGGGGTACGGGCCCATTAAGTCGAATACCGGAATTTTCTAGGTAATCTGACTGTTATTCGGCTGCGTGAGGCCGGGTGGACGTCCGCCTCGTGGCTTGACGCTTTGGCACACACAACATGAACGGGTGTAGCGAATCACATCCCGCTTCATACCTGGCCAGGTAGCGAGGCGACACAACTTAGCGTAAGTCTTAGGGCCGCTCGCATGCCCAGCTCTGCACGAGTCATGAAAGTAGCGAAAAAGTTCTCTCAACGTGCGCGGTATCACGACTTTGAATGACTCACATGTGTCATCGTCGGATGGAATGCGCCTCAGCAGGACGCCGTCTGAATCCAGCAGATATGAATCCAGCGCGCTCACCGCACTACCAGCTGTTGCCGAGCGCTCCGCACCGACAGCAATACCAGCTTCCCCCTTGTGCGCAGTGGCCTCACTATTACGTTGCTCCCGGAGCCCGTCGAACCCCTTTCGACAAAATGGATCGTTCTGCTGAGCTTCTAACAGTTCCCTCCTGCTGAAAACATTCCCTGCGCTAACGACAGCCCCTACGTGGTCGGCGCTCTTACCTCGAACTAACGTTTGCTACGCTCTTTGCGTTAGCGCGAGTGTCTCGCTCTCAGTTCGTTCCAAATTGGTCGTGTGACTTGCCCCTTGTCGGACCGGAGCACGCGATAGTGCGTCGGCCACGGCATTGTTCTTACCCTTGCGGTAGCGAACGGTGAAGTCGCAGCGCTGCAGTACCAATGCCCACTTGGTTCGTTCGAACGCCTCAACCACGTGAGCGCCATGTGGTCAGTCTCAATCACAAACGCAACTCCGTCGATGTTAATGTGAAACTTATGGAGAGTGAAAACTATCGCCAGACACTCTTTCTCGTTTACCGAGTAGTTCCTCCACGCCGGCGTTAACGTAGGGCTCGCGAACGCAATCGGTCGGATAAAACCTCCATGCTCCTGAAGCAGAATTGCTTCTAAGCCCAGGTCGCTGGCATCTGTGTGAATCACAAACTCCCTTTAAAAATCGGGTAGCTGCAGCTGAGCCGCGTTGCCCAGCAACTTCGTCAGGTTACGCAATGTGGTCTCCTGCTTTTGGCTCCGAGCCCAACACTCGTCCTTCCTCAAGAGCTTCGTCAAAGGCGCCTTCCCTGCCGTGCAGTCTGGAATGAATTGGCAATAAATGTTCGCCGTCCCCAGAAAGCGGCTCAGCTCACTCATATTGTTCAGCGATGGGTAGCTGGCTATCGCTTCAAGCTTACCCTTATCCGGCAAAATGGAACCCTCGTCAAGCGTAAATCCCAATAATGTCATTCGGGTCGCCACTATCTGAGCTTTGTTTGGGTTCAGAGTGATTCTCGCAGACCTCATCCTTTCTAGAACGTCTCTCAAGTGGCGCAAGTGCTCTTCGAACGTTTTCGAGTAAACCTCTATGTCGTCTTTGCATCTCCCACTTTGCATCTCCCGAAACATGGTCCATTAGCCTCCGATACGTAGAGGGAGCTCGCATCAACCCGAAAGACATTCTCCTGAATTGGAAAAGTCCCCTGAAGAACGTGAAAGCTGACTTCTTTTTATCCCACTCGTCCATCTCAACCTCAAAATTTCCACGGCTAGCATCGAGCGTAGTGAAGTACTTCGCCCCGCCTAGGTTGGATACTAACGATGAAATGGAGGGAACCCGGTACGCGTCCTTTTTCGTAACCTCATTCAGATTGGGGTAGTCTACACAAAGGCGATAGGTATCATTTTTCTTTGGAACTAGAACTACTGGAAAACCCCATGGGCTGCTTGACCTCTCAACTACGCCTGTGTCGACCGTCCAAGGCCGCGTCAAGTGCTTTCCACTTAGCCAAGCTGATCGGTCGGGGATTACATTTCCAAGGTCGTGCACCACCCGTTTCGATTCTATGCTTGACCTGCGTAGTGCGGCTGGGACAGTCAGTAAACATCACGTTATACTCGTATAACAGCGACGACAGCTGCGCTCGTTGTCCTGCTAGTAGGGTCTGTGCCTCTACCAAAAGTGGGTGCACTGCCCTTCCCCGCAGCGCAGCGCATTGTTCCGGTGGGGTGGTTACTCGCTTTCTCGGCACACTTTCCTCTCCGCTACTCGCTCTCCCTGTGATTGAAATGCGTTCGTCAATGCGAGAGCCTTCGAGAAAAGCTTTAGCACGTCTCCGTCACGCCCTCCGTAACTGCCGTTTGCATTGTCAATGACAATACCCGCTTTGCGAGAAAGTCACGACCCAGGATTAGAGCATATCGCCAAGCATTCTCAAATCACGAATGGTAGATTGCCACTACCTCTCATAAAGAAAGTATAAAAGCACTGCATCTTACCGGTACTTACCTATGGAGCAGAAACCTGGAGGATTACAAAGAACTTAAGCTGAGGACGACGCAGCAAGCAATCGTAAAAAAAATTTAGGTGTAGAACTAAGGAACAAGAAGAAGGCAAAGTGCGCCAGAGAGCAAACGGGTGTGAAGGACATCATAGTAAAAACAAAGAAGAAATGGTCACGGTCAGGACACGTAGCGCCAGGGCAAAATAAGCGCTGGTCATTAAGTATCACAGATTGTATCCAAGGAGAAGGCAAGTGGGTGAGGGAGAGAGAGAGAGAAAAGTAGATGGGCGGATGAGAATACAAACTTTGTGGGTATAAAGTGGTGTCAGCAATCACAGGACCAAGTTGACTGGCAGAACATGGGAGAGGCCTTTTTCCTGTAGTAGGAGCAGTCCGGCTGATAATGATGATGAGTATGAATGTATTTTTCCTTCAACTAAACAACCTCACTATTGTGGGCATCCATTGGGCCCTGTACTTGCTTCTTACATGTTCATATTCACGAGTGTTCATCGTCTTCATCAGTCGTGAGAACTGGGCTTAATCCACTTCCAGAACAGGGCTTGCTCCAATGAAGGCCTAGAACTCCATTCGTTGCTGTTCTTAGTTACCCGGGTAAGTGCTCGGAGATCGGCCCCGAATAGAGCCAGTGTACTGTCCGCGGTGCGTTGAGGCGTAGCGGCCTGGCGACGGCGAACGATAAGGTCTTCAGGGTGTAGACTGTGCTCGCGCGAGTTAGTAGGCGATGTCATGCGTTCGTTCGCCACGTTGCGGACACAGCGCGTTGATGTCGAAGCCCCGAGGCCCATCTGTCACTAGTGGCAATTGGCGGTAAGTGTGCCCGGCCTCGTTCCAGTGGAAGCAGAGCAGGCGATTGTCAGGTGCACGTCAAACATCTGTTTTCCTGGGTGCGCTGCGCGGTCCTGCTGACGAACGGTAAGACG
The DNA here is from genome assembly GCA_013436015.1 of Rhipicephalus annulatus. Lineage (NCBI taxonomy): Eukaryota > Metazoa > Arthropoda > Arachnida > Ixodida > Ixodidae > Rhipicephalus > Rhipicephalus annulatus. Next base: position 254,314 of record WOVY01013558.1, read on the forward strand.
GTTGTGATGGTGGTGGCGGCGGTGGCGTCTGGCGACGGAAGTGCGACGGGGCGGCGTCCTGGCGTTGGCGTAGAGGAGGGGCGTGATGGCGGGCTGCAGCATAGCTGATTACTTGCAGCTGCGGTTCTGGGGGTTGAGAAAACGCCCAGAGATTGCTGGATCTCCTGGCGTACGACGTCCGCGATAGAGTCCACGCGAGGATGCACTGAAAGAAGCAATTTTCGCAGCTCTTCTTGCACGACTGCTGGGATCGTCTCACGCAAGTCAGCGGTTCATAGTGCTTGGATGTCGGCGTGGCTTGTAGCCTAAAATCTGCGGTTGTATTGCCGTGTCCGCCTCTATAGCGTCTTCTCTATCGTAGATGCTTCCGTAACGAATTAGGCGACCATCTTTGGGAGATTCCTGATCAATCCAGCAAAGAGTTCTTGCTTGACTCCTCGCATGAGCAGACGGACCTTCTTCTCGGACATTTCGGGGTCATCATGGCGGAAGAGGTGGTTCATTTCTTCCGTGAAAATGGTGACAATTTCGTTGGGCACCTGCATCCGTGTCTCGACGAACGCAGCGACCTTCTCTTTGCGAGTGACACTCGTGAATGTTTGCAGAAATGCGCCGTAGGAAAGATCCCACGTTTGAAGTGCAGGCTCCCTATTCTTGAACCACGTCCTTGCCGTGTCTTCCAGATAAAAGTAGATGTGACGAAGCTTCTCTTCCGCGTCCCACGGGTTGAGGAGCCTTTTGGTCGTAAGTTCTAGCCATGGCAGATCTTCGGAATTTCGAACGGTGACCCATGAATAACCGGTGGTTCGCTTGGCTAGTGCATCACGATCACAGGCTGTGGCGCAGCAGTCATAATTGTTGCCGCGGGCGAGGTCATGGCCTTAGTCTTTCGAGCCTTGCCTTGCAGAGGCCCATACTCCTGAGGTGAACCTGCTGCCTGCGGCTTGTTCGGTGGTCGGTGCTCGTGGCTGGTGTCTGTGTCTCCTTCACGACGTGCGCTGAGTTCACGGCTTGATAGAGGTGTCCAGTACATGAACAAAGCAGCACCTTCACCAGATCCCTATCGCAGAAACCAGTGGCACTGGCCCAGCGCGACACCTGATTACTAAAACAGCGTGGCGCTGACACGCTGGACGCTGACACGCTGCCATGCTGCACGAGGCACCCCGGCGCTTCACACTGGGACACCCATTATCGGCCGAAATCTGGCTTTTAAGTTGTTTCTAAAATTTTTGGTCATGCGCACATCGTAACTAAAGCTGAAACACGCACGAAGTAAGAAAAAGAAAAAAAGAATGAAAAGAAGTGAGTGAGCCGGAGTTGCGCATACTATCTCAACACATCACACATTATGAGCTTGCCACGCTGCCCACTACAGCACACCTGAAAGACGAGAATTGTATATTTTTTCTTCATCTTAAAAGAAATTCGGGTATTCAATATTATGATTTTGTCGTATACATAGGCAGTGCTTCGTCTCTTCGTGCTCGCGCTAAACAGGTGATTGTTGGCTTATTTTTTGCGGGTTGCCTTTGATCACATTCATCAGGCATGTTTTGCCGCAAAGCTTGTTAGCGTAGCTGCAGATGTGTCACGGCAAACGTAGTGACTCGCTATGCGGCTAGTAATACCTATGTAGAAAACAGCGTTCATCTGTAGTGCTCACTGAACACTGTAGATTTTGTCCGTCGATAGTTTGGAAGTATTTTCTGGCCTCCACATTTACGTTACGCGTACGACAGCCACAGCACTTCACTCTAACCGAAACGACCATTAGACTTAGGAACGCACTTCTTGTGCCATGGTTGCTGTGAAGATCATAGATATTAAGTTAGAAATAGTCTATTTAATAATCGTTACAGTGTAGTTTAGATCAAAACTGACCGAAGCGTGGTCATATTTTCGCTTTCGACTACAGAAATGAGAAGCTAAAACATCGAGATTAGATAACTGCGGCCGGGGACGTGCAGCATCCTACGGTACGAGCCGCAACGACTCACTGCTAGAGTAGGCTGGTCTTGATTATCAGGCTGATAGTACTGTCATACTGTGTTTCCAACTATCAGTTCTATTCATGCCGTTTATTAAATACATTGATAAATTCGATCCAACTTCAAAGAAAGCTCACCCACTCCAGGGGGGAGGGGGCATTCATGCGTGGGCTGAAGTTTTTTTTTTCGAAATTTCGCATGCTCCCTTCCTTGCCCCCCCCCCCCTGAAGCAAGCATAGTTAAAACACGATCGCAGCAGTTCTGTGCCCCCCCTGCCTCCCTGCAGGAACACAGTTGTCGTTGGTACGTCCCCCAGAAAAATCCTGACCCGCGCTCTTGACATATGAATTCTTCAGCGTACTCGCATCCATTGCATAACAAAACAAAGCTATATATGTGTAGCAAATAGATGAGAGAACCATCATATTCAGTAAATTTTACGCTCGACATCTCGTGATTCAATATGAAGTCTTACAGAAAGAGCGGTGATCGCACCTAGTTTCTTCCTAAGTGCGGCTAACGTTATGAGTGTGCGGTAGAGACTGTGCAGCCTGACCAGTGTCTCCCACCGCGCTTTAAGGCACTGAGTTACGCTGTACAGCGTGGCCCAGTGCATTTCAGCGCACTGGGTGACGCTGACCGCGCTGTACACTGTGTTTTAGTGCGTCACAGCGTGCTGCAGTACACGAGGACACACTGTACAGCGTTCCTTGTGCCACGAGGCGCACTGAAACGCACTGGGGGATACGAGAAACGCTGTTTTTTTCTATAGGGATGCCACGCAGTCGTCACGTGAACGAAGGGAGCAGACTCCACGTCGAAGAAGAAACTTGTTTTATCAGGCTGAACTTGGGGCCACGCAAAAGCAAATTAAAACATTGGCACTGATAGCGGCGAACAGAGCGTCGGCCGTCGATCAATTGACAAGCGGCGAAGTGTCTTGGCATTTATACACTTGCCGTCGAACATTCTAGCGTTATCGTTAGTGACTACGTAGGTTCAAGAATAATCTGAAAGGTTCATGACGTGGGCGTAAGCTTAACAAAACAGTCTACTACAGCCTCGAAGCTTCTCTAACACCGTATAACACCGTATACTATAGGCACGATTTGAGCGGAATATAGTGTGATGGGGCGATAACAAAGCTTGAGGAAAGGAACGTGGCCATTAATACGAGCAAGGAACTGCTAATCGGCCCGTAGATCAGGAAATCTGGCTAATAGAAAAAAAGGCCTTACGGCGAGCTGATCGCGTAAGTCACCGCAGGGTGAGTTCGAATACGGGGAAGCAGGGGCTGAATGATTTTGATTACGACACCTACTGGTGTTTTCTGTGCTGTTGGACAAAAACACTCTACGAAGTATTTCAGCGTGCCGAGCTCGGGTCAGCCTCGCACGAACAGTCTGGGAAAGGTGTGTTCGTAACATTTACCGCATGCAAACCATACACTACCCGTGAAGTTTACTCCGGGCCTATACGCCCGCGAAGAAGTGAACCAGCGCTGAGAGCACGCCGCGGAGCGCCTGTGTTTTGTCTTCCCCATACCGGTTTGCTTGCCCCGTAAATTCGACGTCACTTCCGCCACGCTTCTCGCAATGCATTGGGATAATGATTTATATGTGGGGTTTAACGTCCCAAAACCACCATTTGGTTATGAGAGACGCCGTAGTGGAGGGCTCCGGGAATTTCGACCACCTGGGGTTCTTTAACGTGCACCCAATCTGAGCACGCGGGCCCACAACATTTCCGCCTCCATCGGAAATGCAGCCACCGCAACCGGAATTTGAACCCGCGACCTGCGGATCAGCAGTCGAGTACCTTAGTCACTAGACCACCGCGGCGGGGCAATGTATTGGGATACGATAGGGCATGGAGGAAGGCAAAAGAACTTATGAGAGGCCCTTACATCACTCGTTGTGAAACCTTGGTGAAGTCGGAAGTCAGCCATATTGACTGGGCAAATTCTCCTTTCTTGTTTACATCCGAATGTAAAGCAGAATGCACGACTCTCTCCGGCTGGGAAAGCACGTGGGCTGCGCAGCACGCGCGTCGTGACGAGCCGAAACTAATGGAACGAGGCTCAACACTCTGGGCCAACGCAACACCTTCGGCGAAATCATTTCGTCCGAGTATTAACAGCGAGTAACAGCTCGCCAACAACGAAGCATGTTCAAAAGAACGCGCGCTAGATGCACTGTCAATGGCAAGTGTTTTCGCGTCACTAATTCAGCAACTGTACACGATCGGCTGTGTGCCTTCTTGTACGGCTGCATTCCGACACAAGGACGACGCAGTGCCCGGCCACTGTGCCCGTGTACCGCGTGAAACTCACCGGCGTCAGCATACTGCGACCGTGGTGACTCTGAGTATGGTGCAAGTGACACTTGAACGCGGTTGCTCTAACGTTAATGCTGGGGGCGAGTCTAACAAGCGGTACAGAAAGGGTGTTTTATTACGCACATGCAACTTGTTACTGTACGCATACCGAACACGAAACTACGTATGTTCAAATGGTCCTCTTTGCTTTTTGCTGGGCACAGCAGTTTAGTTCGTTGCAACAAGCAGGAGCATTGCCCAGCTGTCACTGACCTGCAAGGCGTTCTTCGTCGTTCTGTTTTGTCATGGTGCCCAACGCAATTTCGCTGAACACTTCAAATGCTTCATCCGTGTCATCCGCCGCATGACACATGGAAATACGCTAGTTCTACGCACTGTTCAGGCCCCGTGGTGGGCGAAAGGTTTTGTAAACGTTGCTAAGGGTACAGTAACTGCGAGGAGAACACTGCTTAACCAATAACACGGCGCAGAGCATGGAGATTGTCCGCAGGAGACCTGTGGAGGCACACATGCCGCCGCCAGCCGCGTCCGCTCACTGCTAGACCACCTACACTGCGCAGCACGTAATCATAGCAACGCCACCATTGTGCCCAGTGAATAAGGCCACCATGATGTCATTTCCTCCACACTTTTCATGTTGCGCGCCGGCTGGGCATGCCCTCTCCTATCTTTCCTTCCTCCGTGCGATAGCGCCTCTCCGCAGTTTTTCCTTCTTCCATGGTCTCTCCCATAGTATGAGCTGCGGGCGCGCACGCTTATCCTCACCGCTAGCAACCGGACGAAGTGGTGCGAGAGAGTGTAGGAGATGGTAGGCACACCGCTTCGCCACTCCTCTCGCCATTCGCTCTCCTTCCCGTCCACTCGCACGTCACTCTCGACCGTGCACTGGCTGGGTGCCTCTCAAGGGTATCTGGAAATGTGTGCTCGAGATGCCGCCACACAACACTGACGCCGCTCTGAAACGCCAACGCGTAGGGTGGATGCGCGCGCCCTTGGAGAGTGGAGCCACTCTTTGAAGTGGTGAGGGCCGCATTCCGATCGACGACCGCCATTCGGCTCCTCTCGTCTTGTCGCGACTGGTTGAGGGAGACACGTGCGCAGCGTTGTCTAGGGCTAAATGCCCGGGTGTTGCGTGCCACAGTGCACAAACCATATGCGAAATGGCTACAGGATGTTCAGATTCCCGAAAGATCCGAAAAGACGACTCTTGTGGCTTGTAAAAAACAAGCGTGACAAGTGGAAACCCACGGACCATTCGTGTTTGTGCAGCGTAAGTTATGCCATTTCAGCATTTTGAGATTTATAACCTAAACTACTGTCACACGGGCACTTTCAATCGTGATCAAGCCTGATGTGATTGACTCTCTTACGCCAGCTGCAAAAGGGCGCCTATCACTGTTGAGCAATTTGATCCAGATCAAGATTAATTGCGATCAAAAGTGCACCGCATGCAATATGCGTTCATTCGCATGCTGTGTACATGCGTATTTAAGTTGTTCATTTTGATAGAACAGAATGCGTTGTTCTTAATCTGCTTGTTGTACACAAGCTGCCGTTGCGCGAAATCTGCACCGACGCTGTGCGCTTGTTGCTGCCGGTGTCTTCAACTATTTCTTATATGGGCAAAGCCCCTTATGCCGTGAATCGTACGTCCCGTGTCGCCGTAGCCGTAAAAGCCAGTCGCATTGCATTACACATCAATAAAACGGTGTCACACCATATCCATGGAGTGAATGATGATGAGTGGGGTGAAGCGTTCGTCAGTCCGCCCATGCTTCCGTCCGTCTATCTATCCATCGGACCATCGCCCATCCGTGCGTCTGTCCGTCCATCCGTTCATCCGTCCCTGCCCTATTGCAAAAACACCGTGATGCCAGTACGCTTTTTGGCACTGGTACACGCTGGAGGCGCTGGTACACGGTTGTTCTCACTGGCACTTCGCTGGGCACATTGGGAAAAAGGTGTGTCGCACTGGTAGGGGCACTGACTCAACCGCTGTGATACTGGTGCGCACTTCGAAGCGCTGGAATTTTCACTGGCAAGCACTGGTGAATACTGGAGCACCCACTGTTTCTACCAGCGCCTATGCAGCGTGCATGCTATTGTAGCGTGAGCCGTGGTTTGTTTTGATGTCGTTGAATATAAAACGCTTGATTCGACAGCAGGGAATGATGCAACCCTAACAGATACCGAGCATACGTAATTTTTTGAACAGAGACCCAGCATATAGGATACCGGCGCTTCTTGCTT